>JAOTRH010103438.1:0-15770 GCA_034768845.1 Heliamphora exappendiculata
ACTCAAATTATGTCTTGAGTTTTCAATTATCAAATGTACTGAATTCTCTCCACGTTTAAGATATGGATTCCCGATAATTAAATTAGGTTACTGATAACCCAATTTAATTATCCTCTTCTACTCGCAACCGCACCGCTTAACCTTCTGATATGCCGGATCCAAAGATCCACTGTACATATTTAGCATAATCAAACCCATAAGCAAAGCACATGAGAGGGAACTCCTCAACCTAAGTCGGATGTGGTTTTCGTTAGCTGATTATCGATCATCGGACAAATAACGCCAGTACCGAACTCATCGGTATTATTGATCTCATGAAAGAAATCTCAACCAATGATGACTCAAAGTATTGTACACTATCTGCACACAATCAATCAATTACTTCGGGATTAAGAGTTTGTGCAATACATGATAATACGGGATGTAGATCAATTCATATAGTCAATATAGAATTGATCATCCCATTGATCCCGCTCAATACACTCCAAGTGTACTAACACATTGACCTCGAATATCGAATTCCCTAAACTTGAATTCGACCCGTTCGACCTAGCCAAGACCAGCTACTATAACGATGTACTACAATCTTACCAATGGAATGTCCAGGTCCATTGCGATTGTGAGCCTACCTGTATAATCTGTCAGAACCTATGACTCGATCTTCTGTGCAGCATGCACTAAGTCAAATACTGGACAGAATATACGGACTATGCATTCATTCATCACAAATATAAATATGAAATCACGAATGCAAAAACATCTCAAATGTTTCTCATTAATATGCCAGGGATCAAGAATAAACAAAAACTAAAAAGTATGGCTTTTCAGTATACATTTCTAACACTTTCAACAAAGGTCCACCAATCTTTATGGCCATTAGAGGAAACAAGGAGTTAATACCAAAAGGGGCAAAGTTTAAACGCTTGATATGGGAGAATGCCTCAATCCATGAAGAAAAGGGATTATCCATCTGGGTCAGAACAACAGAGAATGGGGCCTCTATGGTTGTATTTATAAAGCACAAAAGGGCTGAACATAAAAAAAGTAGAAAAAGTACAATCAAAGTGGTGATCGCCAACTTGAAAGGGAACGGTACAGTGACATCATCGCTTTGACCAGGCGACCACCATGTTGGAACTGGCGACCGCCATGTCAGTCGTGTTGAAAGTGGTGACCACCATGTTGGATTTTGGCAACCGCCATATTTAAACATGGTGGGTGTGTATCAGTTTGCAGTCCCTATGGCCTATGTAAATTTTAACATTTGTATTATGCATCCATGGTAGTATGAATAGTAAGTACAAAATAAACTATATAAGCATATGAATATCAAGCAAATAAATGGCATGAAGACCCAAAATGCATCAGAAAGTGGTACATTGTAACATAATGTAAACTGGGGGCACCCAGGCTCAATAAACAATAATAGAGGCACGTAGGCCCATAAAAGTATCAAGCTGGGGCACGCAGGCCCATGAAGGAACAAAATGTATAAAAGATAGTGTGTCTAAGAATAAATGAAACTAGGGGGAAAGCTCTCTCTCTCTCACTCACTCAGACATGCCTCGGGCGAACCCAGCGGGAGGAAGGACCGGCCTTGTATGAGCTGAATTCCTCAAAGAGCTGCTCGATGTTGTGGCTACCATCACCATAGCTGTCGTAGGAAGAAGACACGGCTCTAGAGCGACTCCGAGTGAAAGAAAAGGATCCTCTGGAGCGAGCTCAAGAAGATGCCCGAGAACCACGACCTTGAGCTGGAGCAAGAGAAGGAGAAGGTGCCCATGGTGGTACTATGCTAGCAGTTAGAACTGGAGGCTGTCAAAAGAGAAGTAAGATTCAGAATAAAATAATGAAAGAACGTGCAAAAAGGCTAAAAGAATGTGTAAGATACTCACTATAGCTACTGGTGTGAAAGCAATGCTGGCTGCTCACATCATGGCATCCATCTGCTGAACCAAAGCCCTCAAGCCAGTGACCATCAGCATTGTACGTTCAAGCCAAGCCTGGTCAATCTGCAAAGAATAAAAGATAACAGTTCAAGAAAGCTAGACAAGTAAAGAAGTAAGTAACTGAAGGAAAGGCGAAAAATAGACCTGGTCAATGCCAGCCCTGAACTCCGGCGCTGGCTGAACAGAGACTGGCAGAGGAAAGGGGAAACTGTATGCTGCAGTCTGGATATCCTACGAAATCTCTGGTGCCCTCATCCCGCCAGCAGCGGCATCACCACCAGCAGTTGCTTCTCCAGCAGCAGCACAAGCATCGGCGTCCTCCGGTGCTTGTCCTCTCCTCCTACCACCAAGGGCAGTCGGGCCAGGTCCTAAGGATCCCAGTAGATGCGCCCGAGCCCAGGCTGTGTAGTCCCCCTCTAGCACTAATAGCTCTGCGGCGTGCGTCCCCACCATCTCCAGAAGAAGGTCAACCCAGCCTAGAAGATCGGTCTGGCGCATGCGAATTGGAGAAACCACCGGTATCCGAAAGTGATCAAGGTCGAGCGACTGGTGGACCACTTGCTCTTTGAGATAGTACTCCCAACCAAATGGACCCTCCAATAAGATCCACCTTGAGGTAAGGTCTCAGCTGCACATCAGATCTGTGCCGGCCCGATCCTCTACCCCTCTCTAAATGTCCCAGTGAACCTGCAAAGTATAGTGCAAAGCAAATAAATAGTGAGCAGCAAATGTAGTGCAGTATGACTGCCAGTGTACAGTAATCAGTGTGCAGTAATCCGTGTGAACAGAAATAGTACAGTGCAGTGAATAGTGTGGTGAACAATAGTAAATAGGGTACAATAAGTAGTAAGATAAGACCTGGTCTAGGGTCAGCCGGTCCAATGATACCTGAAACCAGTCTATATCCTTCCCTCTAGCCTTCTTCCCCTTTAGGCCTCGGAACCACCGGGCCACTCAGGGAATGACAAAAGGGCCGAGGAGTTCGCAAGGATGTGAAGCCCGAGGAACTCATAAGTCCACAGCTACATAGATGAAGATGTCAGCCAGCAGATAATGGAAAGAAAGGAATGAAAATGCATAGAAAGTAAATCGTACCTCCTAGATGCTCCAGTATCCCCCTATGCTGAGCTCTTGGTGGAACTAAGTCAAGGTTTGCATAAAGTCGTAGAGGGTGGCAAGAGCTGCTCCTCCCTAGTCTTATGAACTGACTGGATCAAGACGAGCCAAGGCACCGAGGTAATGTAAATGAACGATGTTCTCCTTGTTAAAAAATAAGGAGATATTGAACATATACATGAAAAACCCTCGAGGGACCCACTCGAAGTGGAAGGGCTTGGTGCAATGGAAATGTCTGAACCACTCAAAGAACTAGGTGTATCTGATGCGGTCTCTGTCCATCTGCACGGGGATGGCTCCAAGAAAGTACAGTGGTGCGTGAGCAGATCGAGCGATGGATGGATAGAATGGAATAGGGGCACCACCGATCTGGATGCCCGTAATAAGGGAGAAATCGAGAGGCGTCAAAGTAGCCTCGAACGTGGTGAAGTGGAAGATGTTTGTGGTATCCTACTACCACTCCACCAGAGTTGTCAATCATAGCCGGTCGTTGCTCATCCTACCCAAAAGGGGTATGAACCGAGCAAAACCAAAGGCATCAATGATAGCCTTACTGGAGCAGGGAGGGCATCATACCACTCCAACACTTTCCTGGAGGCAGAACTCCCGAAACCTCTAATGTAATGGCTAGCCTGAAAAGAAGAAGATAAGAAAAAAATATAAGAACAGACAAAGCAAGTGGAGTGTGAAGCTAGGCTGAAAGCAATAAAAGCCCTAGGTTCGTGTGTGTGTGATGACCCTTCGGTTCTCTCAAGCCCTAGAAGACTAGGCACCTTAAGCCCTGGTGAGCCAGGCAAATCTCTCAAGCCATGGTGCGCCAGGCAAACCCTGTACGTCCTAGTAGAAGAGTAGAAACCTCAAGCCCTAGAAGACTAGGCATCCTAAGCCTTGGTAAGCCAGGAAAATCTTTCAAGCCCTAGAAGGCTAGGCACTCCAAGCTCTGGTGAGTTAGGGAAATATTTCAAGCCTTAGAAGACTAGGCACTCCAAGCCCTGGTGCGCCAGGAAAATATTTCAAGCCCTAGAAGACTAGGCACCTTAAGCCCTGGTGCGCCAGGAAATTCTTGCACATCTTAGTAAAAGACTAGGAATCCTAAGCCCTAGTGCGCCAGGCAAATCTCTCTAACCTTAGGTTCGTGTGTGAGTGATGATCCTTTAGTTTGAGCATGTCCTAGTAGAAGACTAGGAATCCTAAGCTCTGGTGCACCAGGTAAATCTCCATAACCCTAGGTTCGTGTATGAGTGACGATCCTTTGGTTTTTGCACGTCCTAGTAGGAAACTAGGAACCCTAAGCTTTGGTGAGCCAGGAAAACCTTTCAAGCCCTAGAAGACTTGGCACCCTAAGCCCTGGTGCGCCAGGTAAATCTCCCTAACCCTAGGTTCGTGTGTGAGTGACGATCCTTTGATTTTTGCACGTCCTAGTAGAAGACTGAGAACCCTATGCTCAGGTGAGCCAGGCAAACCTTTCAAGCCATAGAAGACTAGGCACCCTAAGCTCTGGTGTGACAGAAAAATCTCCCTAACCCTAGGTTCGTGTGTGAGTGATGATCCTTTGGTTTTTGCACGTCCTAGTAGAAGACTAGGAACCCTAGGCCTTGGTGCGCAAGGCAAATCTTGCGCATCCTAGTGGAAGACTAGAATCACTAAGCCCTGGTGCACCAGGCAAATCTCTATCATTTTGTGTAGATTATTCTTCCTGAAAAAAATCAAACAAAAATAAAAAGTTCATTCCCTTTTATATTTGTGTTTTTTCCCTTTTGTCCTAATTTTCTAAAATCTTCTAAAAAAATTTTTATTCTTTTTAAAATTTTTTCAAATTTTTCCTAATTTTCTAAAATTTTTTTAAAAAATTTCTTATTTTTCTAGTTTTTTTTGGAAAATATTTCTTAATTTTCTATGAATTTTTGAAAGTTTGCCCCAATTTGTCTTCATTTTCTAGGAATTTCTTTTAAAATTTGTCCTAATTTCCTGAATATTTTTCTTAATTATCTAGAAATCTTTGAAAAAAATTTTGCCTCATTTTTTTAAATATCTTCCTTAAATTTTGAAAACTTTCCAAAATCTTTCTTAATTTTTCCTAATTTTTCAGGATTTTTTCTAAATTTTCTAGGATTCTTCCAAAATTTCCTAAAGATTTCATAAATTGTTTTTTTTTCTAGATTCGTTTTCAAAAAATGCCCCTTTAAGTTTTTATTTTTATAAAATTTGCCCTAAATTTTAGAATTTTCGACAAAAATTTTCTCTTAATTTTTAGAATCTTTGAAAATTTTCCCCCCTTAGAATTTTACGTCTAGCCCCAAAAGCAAAAACAAAGCTTCGCCCTAGATTTTTTTTTATTCGGCCCTAAAAATAAATTATACAAAAACCTACCCGTTAGTTTTTATGTTTTCTGAAAAATTAAGCCCTTTATTTTGATTTGTTAAAATAACCTTCCATTTTATTTTTTGTTCAAATCATTGCGTTCCTACTATTTTAAACTGCATTGCACAGGTACCTAAGCTAAAAACAGCAATCATCAATCATCATCATCATCATTGTCACATCATGACATGTTATATGGGGGATTTTAGGTATACGTCTACGTTTGATATATCATAAAAACATACTTTGACAACTGAACAAGTAAGTTAGGAAATTTATCGATGGGCACTGGCGAGACATGTGCTAGTCCGGCTCCCGAAGAAGTATGTCAGCAGCGATGGAGTTCGTGGGCGGCTCGTAGTGCCTCATCCCACCCAGAAGCAAGCTGTGCGAGACCGGGGCGTACGTGTGTGGATCAAAGGGAAATGGGTGGCCCTCCCCAACATCTGGATCTAGGAAATCGACCATCTCCGGTCTTGATAGTAGCATCTGCAGCTGCCTGTGCCTCGGCAGCTACTCGTGCCTCCTCCTAGCAACACAGCGGGAGGTACGCTCCGCCTCGCGCACAAGGGCTTCCATTGCAATAGAGGGCTGCGTGGTGGTGATCTTGCCAGTAGGAAGGCTAGAGATCGTGCCCCTGAGAGTCCCCATAACGGAGCTCTCACTCACGGAGGTGCCTCGGATGGCTCCCGCAATGTCATCAAGGTGCCCGTGTCCCACCATAGTCGAGCAAAAAGAAAGAGAAAGAGTACAAAAGCTAGGAAGCAAGAGGGAATTGAGAGAAGGTTAGAGTGGAAGGAGGCTAGAGAAAGAGTGAGCTATGAGATAATGAACCCCCCCACGTGACCTGGGAGTGCTTATATGCGCGTGGAAGTGGCAGTTGCCACCTTCCATTATAGCGACCACCATGTTTTCCAAATGACACATGGTGACTGCCATGGTGTAAGGGCTTTTATCTGGCGACCGCCACATTCCAAGGGTTTTAATAGTGGCGACCGCCATGTTAGAAGGAAAATTGCTAGGATATCAACAGTTATGTCAACGGTTTTGGGGTTTAAGGGACTGTTTGGGGTTTTTAACGCGTGTCTTACTTTTATTATTGCATGTTTTAGTGTGCGTGTGTTTATTTTATTTATGGGTACTTATTTTAGAAAATTATTTTTTTTGTGCGTTTTGACTTTGTATGTGTTATGTTGTGTGCATTTCTAAAAAAATTTTATTAACAAAAATGATTTTCAAAAATAATTTTCCTTAAAAAATAATTTCCCTTAGTTTGTGTGTTTTCTAAAAAAATCTTGGGTGTTTTTAAAAAATACTTCAAAAATATATATTTGTGCGTCCTTATATTTTCGTGGTTATCTTTCCTGATAAAATTAATTTTAAGCCGCGACTTGACTTTTAATTATTTTTTATCTAATGTTTCGTCCCAAATTTTTAGGTCCTGACTCGATCTATTAATTTGTAATTTTCTTTTTCGATAAATTTAATTTTAAGTTGTGACTTAGTTTTTAATTATTTTTATCCCGTGCTTCGTCCCGAATTTTTATGTATTGACTCGACCTATTAGTTTGTGGTCTCTCCTTCTGATAAATTTAATTTTTAAGCTATGAGTTGATTTTTAATTATTTTTATCCGACCTATTAATTTGTGATTTTTTCTTTCAATAAATTTCATTTTAAGCCGTAACTTGGCTTTTAATTATTTTTGTCCCATGCTTTGTCTCAAATTTTTAGGTCTTGATTCGATTTATTAATTCGTAGTTCTCTCCGATGAGGATGATCTTAATGTCTTGACTCGACTTTTTAGTTATCCTTATCCCGTTATCATTCCGGATTGTTAGGTCTTGATTCGACTGATCAATTCGTTGTTGCTTTTCCAGTTAAGGTAATTTCTAGGATCCTGACTCGATCCTTTTGATTATCTTATTCCCAACCAAGTTCTTAGATCTTGACTCGATCTTTGACTTGTTTGTTTGCGCTTCCTTTTAGATCTTGACTCGATCTATAGAATTTGTTTGAACACATCTATGTCTAGACCAGTATCTACATCATCTTAGCATTTATTCATGCTAGCATCTGCATCATGTTTTTTATCTTCCATCCTTGTATTTTGTCCTAGAAACTACGTTTTGGTCTGATCCATAGCAAAGGGGTACGTAGAAAGCTTGGTGAAAATTTGAGTACGACCAACATCATATGCATGCTTCTGTGTTTGTGGCCTAAGATTGGAAGCTCGGTCAAATGGTTGTTGTCTCTGAATCTTTGATATAACTTGCATCATGTGTTGCTATGCAAGTTATATCAAAGAGGGGCAACTGCAGACACCTTAATTTGACCCCGCCTAATCTTAGGTGAATCCAATGATAAAAACAGTTGGAATGGTACCTCAGTATAATCCTCGAAAAGTGATCCAAGCTCGGTAATTAAACCCAATCATCTAAACCTTCAAAACCAATGAAATTTTGTTGAACCACCAATAGCTTGATATGCAAGTCATCCCAAAGGTAGCGATCGCTATGTTCATTGAGGCGACCGTCAATAGAATCTTTTGGAAGTCTTAGCCAAAAGTGGCGACTGCCACCTCCAACTTGGTGACCGCCAACTTGCATTGTGGCAACCGCCAATAGAACCTTGTGGAACCTTTTCGAACATGGCAACCACCATCTCCCAACCTGGTGACCGCCAACTTCAAATGGCCTTACATGCCCTAGAACGTGGCAGCATCTCATTGGTTAAAGAATTCTATAAACACCGTACCCCCTGGTATATTTTGGAGGACAAAATTTTAGAGAGAAGTTTAGAGAGAGGAGCTCTGCCGAGTCGCCGAGTCGCCGAGCAATTTCGAGTCTCGATGCCAAAATTGTGCCAAAGTACCGAGAGCTGAACCCCCGACCGATACTGAAATCTCTGCTTGGATCATTGTAAGACCCGGTCCCGTCTCTTTTTGAGACTCATATGTATATATGTTGTGTTTTGCATATATATGTCTGCGATGTATGATTTACTCATTTTGATGCATGTTTATGTTTATCTGAGCATGCGGGGTTAGTTCCCAGGGTTGTAGGGAGTTGCCGTGCGAATTTTGAAAATTCAAAAAAAAATAATTTTGGAGGCCTATAAATATCAAAACTTAGATATTTTCTAAAATGATATTTTGAAAACTTAACTCTTTCGTTTCTTTCATATTCTCTCTACCTTCTCTCTAACTTCTCGAGGGCCCGGGGCTTGATTTTTGATAAATCAACTATTGATCCTTGGTATCGGCATTGAGGGCTTCGCATCCGTCCAGTCAGAATTTGATTCTAGCGAAGCTCAATTTTACACGTGGATCGAGGCGTCGGATGTTTGACCCAACGAGGTAGGATTTCATATTCTATTGCTGCATAAGGGATATATATGTAATCTTATGATGTTTTACCGTTTAAAAACGCATTTAAGATGATTTGTGTTTTAGATCCAGTTTTGAGTTAAAACTATTTTTCGGTGTTTGGGTGGATGAAACCGTATTTTGAGGGTTTCTTTTTTGGCTACATGGTAAGCTTGGGCTTACATATCCTTGTGGGTATCATATACAGGAGTTTGGAGGTTTGATTTGAGGTTTAGAAGCGAAAAACCAGAGAACCCATAGCCAAAAACATTTTCTGGGCTGGTTCAGTCGACTGAACCCACGAGTTCAGTCGACTGGATCATCATGTGGGAGGTTCAGTCGACCGGACCTGGGAGGTCAGTCGACTAAAAGTGGCTTCTGTTTTGGGTTTTCAATTTCAGTGTGTTTTTCAGTCGACTGGAGGGTGAGTCCAGTCGACTGAACCTGACTTTTTTGGAAAATGAGGTGTTTTGGCTCAAGCTTTCGTCGTGCGATGTTTATTCGAGATTTTTATGAGATTCTATGATTTCAAAAAGGGCTATCGAAAGTTTTCAAAAGATGGTTTGAAAACAGAGTTGTGGGAAAACATGTTTATTGAAGGTTTGGAGCTAGCCCGTGGGGTTGAGTTTCAACTTCTAAAACGTTTTGATGAAATATGTGTTTACATGTTTTGGTTTGATCTCCATGGTTCATGGATTGGATCTCATATATATACATGAGTTGTATATCTACATGTGGGTTGATTTGAAATGTTATCCATAGATGTACGGGGATAATGGGTTTATGGGTGGGCTTCCATTGCTCCTTGGTGAAAGTTCAGAAACGTGCGCAGCGTAGGTACCTACGGTCCTTCGGGTTAGTCCCCATAAATGAGGTGGTTGGGTGCTTAGTACCCTCGGGCTGTGGTCCCGTAAACTAAGTGGTTATCAGGTGTTTAGTACCTTTGGGGGTCGTCCCGTAAACTAAGTTTTACATTATGGTAACTCCGTATAGAACTTGTCATTATTTAGCTGACCTTCAGTGGTTCAGGACTAGGATAATGGGCAGGAGTCTATAGCAGTTACCTTGTCTAGTATGGAAAATTTGGTACATAGGATCTTATTTATGTTGTCTCCTCGGTTGATTATTGTCCCGAGTAGAGAATGTTGTTTTAGTGCTTTCCCTTAACTGTGGCATGATAACTCTCAGGTTTATATGCATAGTTTCAAGGATGAAAATGATAGTTTTTAGATGGAAAACTGGTGGTTTTTGTGAGAAAATCGTGTTGGCTTTTGTGGTGGAGCTAGCTCCCACCATATGATTGCATATTCTTCTTTACAGCTTTATAGTTTGTTCCTATTGAGCTTTGGCTCACGTGGTGAAATTTTTTGAAAACTTTTTTAGGTGGACGTGAGGAGATGACCTAGATGCCCGTTGAGACGAAAGACTAGATGTAGTTTCTCCTATTTTGTACATGTACCTTTGACATGTGATGGCTGTTTCAGATGGCGGGTTTTGTACGCCTTTTGGCGATATACTTATTCTTGTGTGATAATGCACGTTTACAGTTTTATGAGAGTTCAACTATAGGAGTTTTATTCAGATGTTATATTTGATTTCTAACTGTAAACCTATTTTCTTAAATGGGTATTTTGGTGGGCTTTTACGTGACCCAGATGTTTGGGGCGTGACAACTTGGTATCAGAGCTCTGGGTTCGAATCTCTATGAGCCATGGGAAAGAGGGTACGTCACCTTGTGAGGACGTATGTGTGCTTGATTGCATATATTACAGCGTTTTCCTAACATAGCTTGATACTTGTGATATATACGTGGGTATGGAGGTTGGACCTTAGGGTTGATTAATCTTTCCTTCGGGCATTTGGATTAACAGACTTAGGAGCCATGTTAGAGATGCGTTTTACAGACATAATTTCTAATAGGGAATCTAGTAGGTTATCCAAATGGACGAGTCCTTCTTGTCGGTTCTCCTCGGTATGTGGGATGTGATGACATGCTATTACGTGGCTATGTGTTAGCATGCTTATCTATCTTTTACGTTAGTAATAACATGTTGTATGGATTTTGATCCTGTTATGTTGCTTTCGTATAGAATTATGTCCACGCTGGGAGGACAAGGCCGTGGCCGTGGTTCTGACTGAGGGAGATCTGTTGCGTGAGATGGTCGGCTCTATTCGGCAACTGGCTGAGGCCACTAGGGGTAGGGAGAGTGTACCTGAGCCAAGGGCGATGGTTGCAATGTGCGAGTTCCACCGCCTAGACCCTCCTACCTTTTACGGGGATCCCAATCTCGCAGTTGCCACTGAGTGGCTAGAGCTGGTTACCAGGATCCTTGACTCGCTTCAGATTGAGGAAGATGATCTGAGGGTTATATGTGCTGCCTTTTAGCTGAGAGGAGTGCTCACATGTGGTGGAAGTTCGCCAAGACCATTGTGGCAGGCACCCGGGATGCATTCATGAAGGTATTTCTGGAGAAATACTTTCCAGCAACTCTGAGGGATCGCTTCAGAGAGGACTTTCTATTTCTAACGCAGGGGACGATGACAGTGCTTGAATATGAGGCTGAGTTTACTAGCTTATCTAGATTTGCGTAAGAGATTGTGCCTACTGATGAGTTCCATACGAAATGGTTTGAGAAGGGTTTGAGGCCCGCCATTCGAGATAGAGTGGCAATGTTCAGCATGCAGGTCTTTACAGAGCTGGTGGAGACTATTATGAAGGTGGAGGATACTCTAAATGAGACACGCAGAGACAGGGATAGTAGGGGTCAGTCAGATGGGGGATGTACGCAGTTCTAGGGATGTAGGTATAAGCGTCGACGGATGTCTGGTCCGAGTTCGCATCCAGTGGGGTCGTATCTGCCCCAGTCTTCTACATCCACGCCTCCCGTAGCCTCAGAGGACGCTTTGTCATAGATTCCAGTAGCTAGGACACCGTGCAGCAGAGTGCCGTAGTCGTATGCCTATTCAGGCATAGTCGCAGTCGCAGGCTCAAGGAAGGGGGCCAGTGGTTTGTTTTGAGTATGGGCAGTCTGGACATATCCGGAGGAATTTTCCTCAGGATGGGAGCATTCAAAGCACAGTAAGAGCACCAGCAGTTCCATCAGGCCAGGAGAGACAGATGTATTCACAACTTAGAGCTCAGACGTCCTATTTTACAGAGGGAGGAGCTACAGTGCAGTCGGGCAGGTAGTCGACAGTGTAGGACTGTAGTAGACCGGTTAGGGCTTACGTCCTTGCTGAGCCTAGTTCTTCTAGAGCACCAGTTGGTTTCGATGCTGTTGCTACCACCTCCATGATCAGAGGTACTCTTTTAGTCTTCAGATCATGGGCCAGTGTTCTTATCGACATTGGAGCATCACGTTCGTTTATATCTGCTTTTTTTGCATCTGCTTTGGGGTAAGAGATGGACTGGTTGGGTTGTACCTTGTGTGTAGAGACCCCGGTGAGTGGGAGTGTGAAGTTGAACCTTGTCTGCAGATCCTGTGTGTTGGAGGTCGCTGGTCATTGCTTAGAGTTTGACCTTGTTATCCTAGACATGATCGCGTTTGATGTCATCTTAGGGATGAACTAGTTGATCACCTGTCGTGCCTTCATCGATTGCGATCGATGGAGGGTAATGATTTATACCCTAGCGGGAGATTGCTTTTGTTTTGTGGGAGACTGGGAGGAGGGTTTGAGGTCTATACCAGGCGTTATGCGAAACCAGGGTAACCTGGGTTTCCTTTTCTCAGCTCTCATGTTGGATGATGAGGTTGGAGTTCGCAGAGAGTTACCTCCGGTGGTGTGCGATTATCCGGATGTCTTTCCTGATGATTTGTACGAGTTATCGCCAAGCTGTGAGGCAGCGTTCTCTATTGATTTAATTCCCAGAGCTGCTCCCATTTCTGCGCCGTCTTATCGCTTTGCACCAGCTGAGTTGCGTGAACTCAAGGTGCAGTTACAAGAGTTGCTAGACAGGGGGTTTATACGTCTGAGTACTTCTCCGTGGGGAGCTCCTTCTCTTTTTGCAAAGAAGAAGGATGGATCTTTATGTTTGTGTATCGATTATAGAAAACTGAACTAGGTGACAGTGAAGAACAAGTATCCGATGCCGAGGATAGATGACTTATTTGATCAACTGAGGGGTTCGAGTTGTTTCTCGAAGATAAACTTGAGGTCAAAATATCACTAGTTGAGGATTAGGGACGAGGACATAGCGAAGATCGCCTTTAGCACTCGCTATGGTCACTACGAGTTTCTAGTTATGCCGTTCGGTCTGACGAACGCACCTGCTATGTTCATGGGTCTGATGAACCAGATATTTCATCCTTACTTGGATAGCTTTGTGGTAGTATTTGTGAATGATATTCTGATATATTCACCCACTAGGGAGGCACACGAGGAGCACTTGCGTATTGTTTTACAATTTTTGAGAGAACATCACTTGTATGCGAAGTTCGAGAAGTGCAAATTCTGAATGTCTGAGGTGAGGATTTTAGAACATGTGGTGTCGACAGATGGAGTAGCTGTGGATTCGTCAAAGACTGATGCTATGACCGGTTGGGAGCGACCGAAGAGTGTCTTTGAGATACGTAGTTTTCTAGGTCTAGCCGGCTACTATCGACGGTTCGTGAAGGACTTTGCTAGACTCGCTGCACCAATGACTTGTTTGACGCGAAAGGGAGTTGTTTTCGCTTGGAGTGAGTCCTGTGATTCAGCTTTCCAGGAGCTAAAAATGAGGTTGACCAGCGCACCAGTGTTGATCATTCCAGAGCGAGGCTTGGGGTATACTGTATGCTGTGATGCTTCACATGACGGTATTGGATGTGTTCTGATGCAAGAGGGTAAAGTTGTGGCCTACGGTTCCCGACAGTTGAAGACGCATGAGCGAAACTATCCTACGCATGATTTGGAGTTGGCAGCTGTAGTCTTCGCCTTGAAGATATGGTATCACTATCTGTACGATGAGCATTTTGAGGTTTTCTCCGATCACAAAAGCTTAAAATACTTATTTTCGCAGAAGGACCTGAACTTGTGCCAGCGATGGTGGATGGAGTTGTTAGAAGATTACGATTTTGACTTGCAGTTTCATCCTGGGAAGGCCAACGTGGTGGCTGATGCACTCAGTAGGAGGTCTCACTAGTCGTTAGCTTCTGTGGTTATACGTGAGTGGGACATGCTTGCAGATGTTGGGGAGTTTGATTTGTGCCTTAGGGAGATTGAGACGGGTGCCACCTTATTTTCTGTAGTTACCCAACCAGCGTTGATAGCACGTGTGTTAGAGGTCCAGCAGGTGGACCAGGAGGCTTAGATGATATGAGACGGCGTTGCGAGTGGCGAGGATACAACAGGCTGGATTATGGGTTCTGACCAGAGTCTGAGGTTGGTAGGCAGGTTGTTTGTGCCAGAGTCATGCCGAGCTGAGTTCTTACATGAGTGTCATCATTCTCGTCTTGCTGTGCATCCTGGAGGCACGAAGATGTACCATGACCTTCGTCTTCAGTTTTGTTGGACAGGGATGAAGAGAGATGTGATCCAATTTGTTTCCCGATGCCTCACCTGTTAGCAGGTAAAGGCGGAGCATCAGAGGCCGATAGGGTTGCTACAATCGTTGCCCAAATCAAAGTGGAAGTGGGAGCACATCACGATGGACTTTGTGTCAGGACTTCCTTGGTCACCTAGGGGACACGACGCCGTGTGGGTTGTGGTTGATAGGTTGACGAAGTCTGCGCACTTTCTCCCTATCCGAGTGAGGGATTCGATAGAACGACTGAGTAGCTTGTACGTCAAGGAGGTAGTCAGATTGCACGGAGTGCCCGTATCTATTATTTCAGACCAAGACCCGTGCTTCACATCACGCTTTTCGCAGAGACTTCAAGAGGCCTTGAGGACGAACTTGATGTTCAGTACTGCTTTTCACCCCAAGACGGATGGCCAGTCAGAGAGGACTATACAGATTCTAGAGGATATGCTGAGAGCTTATGTCCTTGACTTCAAAGGTTTGTGGGAGGATCATTTTCCTTTAGCAGAGTTTGCATACAACAACAGCTATCAGTCCAGTATTGGGATGGCACCATTTAAGGCTTTATATGGAAGACTGTGTAGATCACACGTGTGTTGGACAAATGTGGGAGAGACCATAGTCTTGGGGCCAGACATGGTACGGGAGACGACAGAGAAGGTTGTTTTGATAAGCCAGCGCTTACTGACAGCGCAAAGTCGACAGAAGAGTTATGCAGATCAGCGAAGGAGACCTTTAGAGTTTGCAGTGGGGGATCATGTGTTTCTGAAAGTCTCTCCACGTAGAGGTTTGATGAGATTTGGTCGTAGCTATGGGTTTGGGATTTGGGGGTTAAAAATGAGAGAATTCAAAGATGTTTTGAAAAATATTTTAAACACCTTGAAAACTAAAATTTAAAAATCTATTTTTGTTGAAAATAGAGTCGTCACTTAGTTTTTGAGAAAGCTAAGAAAAACAAAATTAGCTACTGATATTGAAAACGTTAACCAGAGAAAAAGGGTTCGGGGGTTAAGGTACAAATCGGGGAAGGTGTTGGGCACCTCGTTCGCCAAACCATAAAGTTGGTCTCTACTAATCATTATTGGTTCTTTAATAGAGTTTCTCAAATGCATGCAACTAAAAAAAATAGAGACAAAGAGAGAACATTCAAAATCAAGTATAAAAAAATACATAAAATATGTACATAACACTCCAAAATAAATAAGTACCAAAAGAAAAATCATAAATCCAATAACATGCAATTTCTATCTAAAAGATAAATGAAACAGATATCCACATGCATTATTGTTTAAACAACCTAAACTAGCATGCTTTAGTTAAAATAACAAACATGTTAAGTTGCTAAAATTATCTAACTTGGATTGCATAAAAATAAACTACACAAATTTTGACATAAAATACTCAAACCCTAAACTAATATGTATAATATGCATATTATTGAATTATCTAAAAGTATGTACAAATCTTATGTTAAAGAC
>JAOTRH010103449.1:0-15770 GCA_034768845.1 Heliamphora exappendiculata
AATACTACAGGCTACAAGAACGTATGCTCTGATACCATGAAGAAATTGAGAAGAGAAAATAACTCTATATTTTCTGTCTATTTAAACTGTACAATATATGGTCTATTTATAGGCGAATACTCTAAAGAGGTTT
Organism: Heliamphora exappendiculata; assembly: GCA_034768845.1. Classification (NCBI taxonomy): domain Eukaryota; kingdom Viridiplantae; phylum Streptophyta; class Magnoliopsida; order Ericales; family Sarraceniaceae; genus Heliamphora; species Heliamphora exappendiculata. The sequence continues at coordinate 134 of JAOTRH010103449.1, forward strand.
TTTTTTTCTATGCGGAAGGCGCGGTTGGCCGTTTATCCCCCTCTCTTTTGCCATGACTGTCAACTTCACCTTCTTCAAGTATGTCTCTATCCAGAACCCCAACTAGCCGCGTTCACCCACTACAAACTACTGTACTCCGGCACTCAGGTGGAGTTCATGTTCATCCCCACCGAAAAAGATTAATGTCGGTCGAACCCAATATATGGCCGCCACTTTCTCTATCCAATCATTCCCTCTGGCAGTGGCGCTGCAGTAGAACGTGGGCCTAATTGTTATCGGCGGGTTAAATGGGTTCAGGGTTGGACTCACGTAAAGATAGAGTTGAGGATGTAAATGGCCGGGAGGGCTAAACTCTTGCATTTCTTCGTGCACCACTTGGCAGGGGCGAAGCTAGAAATTATGTCCAGATGGGTTAAATATTTAAAATTGTATGCAGTAAATTAAAGTGTTACCTAAAAAGTTCAGATATATTGATCATTTATAATTTGATTACAGTTGATCGCGACGACTTTTCATATTCTGAAAACGATACATGATAGTTTTATTTATAATACTAAGAAACATTTCTTTCTCAATATATACAAGTAAACTATCATGCTCCACTGATCACCCATTCGATTACGAAGCCGGCTCTTTACAATTTTCATAACAGAAAATACCCTCTCTATTGTAACTGTCGCAACCGGTAAAATCAAGACCAGCATTAGAAGCTTATAAACTAAGGGGTATCCTCTATCTTTTTTTGTCTTCACCATATTCTGTGCAAGATTTCATATTCCTTTTAAATAAGAAAACTCAATACTAGAGCGTACGTCCAAAATAAAATTCTCAAGTTAATCAGAAATTGCTAATATCTCCACCTCTAAAAAATTGTTTGGGTAGAATTTGGCAAATCAAATCAATTTTTTCTGGTCAAAAGCTGCAAATGAATCAAGTGAACTTAAACATGCAACACAAAGAAATAATTCAGTATTCACCTTATTAAAACGATTATTGAGCTTTTAAATTTGCATATCAACGATAGTATAGAATAACTCGACACGGTAGTGATGAGAGTTTGTCTTGTCTTGAGCTCTACACCTCAATCTTCCTCGAATAACATATGTCCATCCATATTAGGAACATCAATTTGATATTTCCCACAAAATGAGGAAACTTCATCTACAAAAGAACTCTAGCCACTATCTCTCAACATTTGAAGTCATTGTTTAGAAACTTGAACCAATTTTATGGCATTGACAATATCTTGGTCTTTTCTTTGTAAAACTTGAGATAAATCATTTGTAATTCCTAAAAGAGCCATCGTCAAATGTAGACTAAACACAAATTCAAAAGATTGTATTGATTTCAATAGGCAAAATGCTTATGCTCTTTGTTCTGAATTGGATCCATCCTCCACGGAATGGAAGTTCTTGTTGCAAAAGATATTTGATGCAATCAATTGATGCAGTCAAACGAATCCAATAATCAATTTTTTCTTCATCTGATAGCTTGGAAAAAATTGTTTTAATATGTTGTTTTTATTCAACAAATCCTCACATTTTCTCCAAGCTTGATAGTGAGTACTATTAACACCTCATACGTGAAGATTCAACCTATCTTTCTTCTTCCAATTTGAAAACCCCTTAGTAATAAAAGAATCACCACCTGCTTGGTTTCATATCTTGAGTTTGAAAAGAAAGCAACAAAGATAATATGTGGCATTTTTTGAAATACTATAATCTAACCAACTACCAAACTCATTAAACTAAGAATGATTAAATCTTCTTAAGATTTGTCCAAATTATTTTTTTGAAAATTTGTGATTACAAAGTTGGCTAAGACCTTTCATCAGATAAGTCCTACGAACTTGATCTTTTGATATTTGGATCATAATTTAGAATACGAGATCGTAAGCTCGGGTCTGCGGGAAAATTAGGTAAAAAAATTTCAACACATTCTTTGTTTAAAGTTGTGCTCTAACTCATAGAAGAGATCGGTTCTAATTTTGATTGTCTTCTAAAAAATCTCTCCATAAATTAAAGATCTAATGCCTAAACATGAAATCAAATAACATAAAAAATCACAATAAAATCACAATAAAACATTTAGGTCAAATAACAAATATTTATCTCAAACTATCAAATAACAAAATCACAACAAAAACTAATAGTCCCGTACTAGACAGAGATGAGATTTACTTTTATTTTTTATAACAAAGTTAACAATAAATAATCCAAAAAAATGAGGAGGCATACTAGGGGGTCCAGTACTAACACTAGTGGACCAAAAAGTTAACAATAACAAATCACAATATCTATATTTAAATCACAATATTTAATTTAAAAAAAAGCTAACACTAGGGGTCCGGGCGTGAGGCGTACCAAGCAGAGATGAGATTCGATCATCGAGGCATGAAGTGGCCACTGCGAGGGTGAGATCCACAAATCGACGATGGCAAGGCGCGAGGGGGCGAGGGTGAGATCCAGCGGCACCAGCTAGGAGATCCAGCCACGTTGTGGACTACGGCGGCGAGGGTTATGTGCGTTCGGTGAGAGATGAAACGAGGAGCAACAAATGAGGAGCTGCTGCGCTAGGGTTTTGTTTAGGAGAATAAAACGATTTTAAACTCAATTTCTTTTATAATAGGGATGTAATAGTAATTTAAAGGTGACAATGGAGTAATAATATATTTAAGAGGGGACCTATTTTGTAATTATTAAAAAATTAAAACAAAAAACAAAAAAAAATTTTAAAACCAGAGGGGTCAGCAGCCCCCCCTGGCCCCTTCATGCCTCCACCCTTGCCACTTGGAGTTCAAATTGGATTGCCAAGTAGCCGTTTTTGTGAGTGATGGATCTGTGTTAGGCCTCCATTGCTGGTACTTTTTTTTTCTTAGTGATTTGGGTGTTCGATTAGGAAGCATAATTTGGTGAAGGCAAATGTAAAAAATTGATTTACGTGGAAATAAAGTTTTTCATACAATGTATGAGAATTTTAAGAAATTTATTATTTATAAGTTGCTTATTTTATTTAAAATTAAAAATAATAAAATTAAAAAAATATATGTAAGAAAAGTTTGTCATAGTAAATTTTAAATAGTTTTATTTTTTCTTAAAAAAATAACAAAAATATTGATGTAATTTATCAAGGTGAAGATACAATTTTTTAATAAACCAAAAAATTACAAATGACAATTTTCTCATACCTTGCATCAAGGTATGAAAAAATTTTCATCATATTGGAAAAAAAATTATACTAAAAATTTTTTTATTCATAAATTGCTCATTTCATTTAAATTTAAGAATGACAAAATTTTAAAAAATGTATGAGAAGTTTCTCATACTATGTATGAAAAATTTCTCTTACTTGAAATAGTTTTAATTTTTTTTTATAAATTACTTATTTCATTTAAAACTAAGGATAAAAAAATTAAGAAAAATATGTATGAGAAAATTCTCATACTAGATTTTGAAATAGTTTTTATTTTTTCTTAAAAATGAATATGATTTAATGGAACTAGTTATTATTTTTTGTATTTTAAATCTTAAAAAGCCATAACATTCATTATAAATATTTATTTTTTATAAGATTTTTATTTCTAAAATTATTTGTTGAGATTTATGAGAAACTTTAAGTCAAAAATTATCAAAAGTTTTATTTCTAAAATTATCAAGGAATGGAAAACGTCTCGTACTGTATATCTTCAAGAAATTATTGTACTATTATATTTAAAAATTATGCATGTGAAAAACATGAGATTAATTAAATAATTAAAAAATTACTTATTTAGCTTATTTTGATTTAAGCCAATTAAGGAAAAAATTTATTTAGTAAACTGTAGGCATGACTTTACAGCAAAAGACAATAAACCAAAAGACAAAAATATAAAAAGCTTTAAGTCAAAAAAATTATTATAATTTTTTAAATTTATTTTTATATAATTTTATATTCAATATATATCTTGTGAGATCCGAACCCGTCTCTCTTTGAGATATTTGTACATGTTGGCGTGTTTCTTTCGTATATGTAGCTCTATGTTGTATGACTTATGTTTCAATTGTAGAACTGAATATTTTGTATAAATGTTATACATGTTATGCATGCGGGAGGGTTTGACTTTGACCCTTTTTTTTCTCTCCCAGTGTTGACCGTTCAAGCGGTGGGAGTGTGCTCAAGCGGGCTGGTGGCAGAGTGTTGGTCCGAGATGTGACCGCTCGAGCGGTGGGCGTGCGCTCGCGCGGGGGAGTGGTAGAGCGTGGCTCGGAGTGGGGTCCGCTCAAGTGTTCCTTGGGCGCTCGAGCGGAGATGCAGCAGGGCCTATGTCGGCAAGGGATCTACTCGAGCGGTGGGTCCTGAGCGCGAAAAGCTATTAAAAGAACAAAATATCTTTTGAGACTCCAAAAATATCTTTTCAAACAAATCTCTTTCTCTCCACCTTTTCTCTACCTTCTCTCTAGCTTTTAGGTGGCCCGACGCTTAGTTTTTCGCAGTTGAACAACATATCCCTTGTTGTCGGCCATGTGGGCTTCAGATCCATCCAGACAAATTCTTGTTCCAACGAGGTTGGATTTTGAGGCATCGAGCTTTGAGCTCTTTGAGGTAGGATTCTAGACCTACTGCTGTTAAAAGGGTAATATATGTAATTATACTTGCTTTCACCGGGTAGAAATGTATGAAATGCTGTTTACATGTTTAAACCTTGGTTTATGGGTAAAGGTGAGTTTTTACGCATTTTCTCGATTTTATACATGATTCGGATGTATTGAGATCCGTGGTTTTCAAAAAGAACTTCGAAAATGAGGTGTTTTTGTGAAAAACATACTTTTGGAGGTTTGGAGCTAACCCTTGGGGTTGAATCTCAGTTTTGTAAAACTATGTTTTTACATGCTTGTAGATCTTCATGTTAAAGGATTGGATCCATTTTTATATATATGCGATGTAAAATTGATTTACTATTTTTCGTAGTTGAGCTACGAGTGGATTTTAAATGTTATCTATAGATGTACCGGGACAATGGGTGTGTGATTTTGAGTTGGGCTTCCATTGCTCCTCGGTGCAAGTTGAAAAATGTGCGCAGAATAGGTCCCTACGCGCCTTCGAGTTAGTCCCCGTAAACGAGGTTGGGTGCTTAGTACCCTCGGGCTCAGGTCCCGTAAACTAAGTGGTTGGTTGGGTGCTTAGTACCCTCGGATGGTGTTCCCGTAAACTAAGTGGTTACATTGTCGTGACTCCGTATAGAGTTTGTCATTACCAAGTGAGCTTTAAGTGGTAACTAGGGTAATAGGCAAGAGTCTATAGTTGTTACCTGTGTCTGTGTGTGGCAGAGTCGGTATATAGGATCTCATTTTACTATGATCTCCTCGGTTGTGTGACCCGAGTGGAGAAAACTGTTTTATTGTTTTATTTTCCTCGGTTGTGTTCCGAGTTAAAAAATAATATTTTAATTCCGATTGTATGATCTGGGTGAACAAAGATCATGCTTTGATTACTGTTTTATTACAGCTTTCCCTTAACTATGGCATGATATCTGTTAGGATTATATGCATAGTTTGAAGAATGAAAATTGAGATTTTATGAGATAAAACCATTTTTTAGGCCAGTATTGGTTGATGGAGAACTTGTGATTTTTTAGAGGAGAATCTTTTTGGCTCCTGTGGTTGAGCCTGTGTATGTGTGATTGCATAGCATGCTTTACAGGTTTATCATCTTTTCCTATTGGGCTTCGGCTCACGGTGTGAAATTTTGCTGTAAAAATATTTTTAGGTAACCATGTGGAGTTGACCTAGAGTCTTGTGGTGATGGAGAACTTGCTATAGTTTTTTTGTTTTGAACATGTACTTATACATGTGATGCCTATTTCAGAAGGCTGGTTTTGTACGCCTTCCAGCGATATACTTATTCATGTATGAGTTTGCATAATTTCTGTTTATGAGAGATAAACTTGGGGATCTTTATCCAAATGTTGTAATATATATAGTTGATGGTGTTCCAACTGCAAATCTTATTTTCTCAAATGGGTGTTTTGGTGGGTTTTCGCGTGACCTTGGTGTTTAGGGCATGACAACTTCGTATCAAAGCTCTGGGTTCGAATATCTAGGAGCCATGAAAAAGAGGGTACATCACCTTGTGATGATGTATGTGTGCTTGATTGCATGTGTTACAGCATTTTCCTAACATAAGAATGATAGCCTATTTAGCTGGTTGTGTATATGTGGGCATGGAGGTTGGGCCTTAGGATCGATTAGTCTTGCCTTCGGGTGTTCGAATTGACAAATTTTGGAGCCAAGTTAGAGACGCGTTTCGCGGACGTGATTTCTTGCTAGGAATCCAAGTAGGTTGTTCAGATGGACAAGTCTTTCTTATTGGTTCTCCTCGGTATGTGAGATATGCGATGACATGATCTTAAATGGTTATATGTTAGTATGCTTATATGTGATTTGTTTTTACGTTAACAATAACATGTTTTAGGAATGCTTATCCTGTTATATTGCTTCCATATAGAATTATGTCCACGCGGGGAGGACGAGACCGAAGTTGAGGCCCTGGCCGTGGTTCTGGCCGAAGGGACATTCTAGTCCCAGATATTGGGGATGCTAATGCACCCTAATGACCTATTAGCAAGGGAGATCTGTTGCGTGAGATGGTCGGCTCCATCCGGCAACTGGCTGAGGCCACTGGGGGAAGGGAGAGTGTACCCGAGCCGAGGGCGACAGTCGCAATGCGTGAGTTTCGCCGTCTGGACCCTATTATCTTTTCTCGGGATCCCAATCCCACGGTTGCCACTAAGTGGCTGGAGCTGGTTACCAGGATTCTGGATTCGCTTCACATTGGGGAAGATGATCTGAGGTACTTTTCTAGACTTTAGATCATGGGCCAGTGTTCTCATAGACACCGGGACATCACATTGGTTTAAATCGTCTGCATTTGCATCTTCTTTGGGGTTAGAAATGGACTGGTTGGGTGGTACTATGAGTGTAGAGACCCCAGTCAGTGAGAGTGTGAAATTGAGTCTTGTCTGTAAATCCTGCGTGTTGGAGGTCGTCGATCGTTGTTTAGAGTTTGACCTTGTTATTCTAGACATGACCACGTCTGATGTCATCATAGGGATAGATTGGCTGACCACCTATCATGCCTTTATCAATTGCGATCGACGAAGGGTAACGATTTGTACACCGGCGGGAGATTATTTTTGCTTTGTGGGAAATCGGGATGAGGGTTTGATGACTATGCCGAGCGCTGTTCGGAACCAGGGCAACCTGGGTTTCCTCTTTTCAGCTCTCATGTTGGATGAGGTAGTTGGGGTTCGGGGAGAGTTACCTCTGGTGATTTGCAACTATCCAGACGTCTTTCCTGAAGATCTGTTTGAGTTGCCATTGAGTCGTGAGGTAGAGTTCTCCATTGATCTAGTTCCCGGAGCTGCTTCCATATCTATACCGTCTTATCCTTTTGCACCCGCTAAGTTGCGTGAACTCAAGGTACAGCTTCAAGAGTTGCTAGACATGGGGTTTATACGTCCGTGTACTTTATCGTGGGGAGCTCTTGCTCTTTTTGCCAAGAAGAAGGACGAATCTTTGCGTTTGTGTATCAACTACCGGAAGCTGAACTAAGTGACCGTAAAGAGTAAGTATCCAATGCCGAGGAAAGATGATTTGTTTGATCAGCTGAAGGGTTCGAGCTGCTTTTCCAAGATTAACTTGAGGTCGGGATACCACTAGTTAAAGATTAGGGATGAGGACATAGCGAAGACAGACTTCCGGACTCGCTATGGTCACTATAAGTTTCTGGTTATGCCGTTTGATCTGACGAACGCGCCGGCTACATTCATGAATTTGAGAACCAGATCTTTCACCAGTATCTGGACAGTTTTGTAGTGGTATTTGTGGATGATATTCTGATATATTCACCCACTAGAGAGGCACATGAGGATCACCTGCGCATTGTTCTGCAGATTTTGAGAGAGCATCGCTTGTACGCGAAGTTCGACAAGCGTGAGTTTTGGATGTCCGAGGTAAGGTTTTTGGGACACGTTGTGTCATCAGACAGAGTATCAGTGGATTCATCAAAGACAAATGCTGTGACAGGTTGGGAGCGACCGAAGAACGTCTTTGAGATTCACAGTTTTTTGGGTTTAGGAGGGTACTATCGACGGTTTGTGAAGGATTTTGCGAGACTTGCTGCACCGATGATGCGTCTGACACGGAAGGGGGTTGTGTTTGTTTGGAACGAGTCCTGTGAGTCAGCATTCCATGAGTTGAAGACAAGGTTGGCTAGTGCGCCAGTGTTAATTATCCTAGAGCGAGGCTTGGGGTATGCAATATATTGTGACGCTTCACATGACGGTTTGGGATGTGTCCTGATGCAAAAAGGAAAGGTTGTAGCCTATGGTTCTCGACAATTGAAGATGCATGAGAAGAACTACCCAATACACGATTTGGAGTTGGCAGCCGTGGTCTTTGCCTTAAAGACATGTCGTTACTATCTTTATGGTGAGCATTTTGAGATTTTCTCCGATCACAAGAGCATAAAATACTTGTTTTCGCAAAAAGACCTGAATTTGTGCCAACGATAGTGGATGGAGTTGTTGGAGGATTATGACTTTGACTTACAGTACTATCCAGGAAAGGCCAATGTGGTGGCTGACGCTCTTAGTAGGAGATCTCACGGGTCGTTAGCTTCTATAGCTATACGTGAGTGGGATATGCTTGGAGATGTTGGGGAGTTTGATTTGTGCCTTGGAGAGACAGTGACGAGTGCCACTCTATTTTCAGTAGTTACTCGACCAGCGTTGATAGCATGTGTGCTAGAGATCCAGCAGACGAACCAAGAGGCTCAAATGATCCGAGACCATGTTGCCAATGGAGAGAATACAACATGATGGGTTGTGGGTTTAGACTAGAGATTGAGGTTAGCTGGGAGGTTGTTCATACCGGAGTCATGCCGCGCAGATCTATTGCATGAGTGTCATCATTCTCGCCTTGCAGTGCATCATGGAGGCACGAAGATGTACCAAGACTTACGTCGTCAGTTTTATTGGGCAGGAATGAAGAAGGACGTGCTTCATTTTGTTTCTCGGCGCCTTACCTGTCAACAGGTAAAGACGGAGCACCAGAAGCCAGGCGAATTGTTACAGTCGTTACCAGTGTCTGAATAGAAGTGGGAGAACGTCATGATGGACTTTATGCCAAGACTTTCTCAGTCACCTAGGGGACACGACGTTGTGTGGATTGTGCTCGATAGGTTGATGAAATCTGAACACTTTCTCCCCATCCATGTAAAGGATTCAGTGGAGAGACTGAGTCAGTTGTATGTTAGAGAGATAGTCCAATTGCATGTAGTCCCAGTGTCTATTATTTCTGACAGAGACCCGCGCTTCACATCGCACTTTTGGCAGAGTCTTCAGAAGGCTCTAGGTACGAATTTGATGTTCAGTACCGCTTTTCACTCCCAGATGGATAGCTAGTATGAAAGGACTATACAAATTTTGGAGGATATGTTGAGGGCTTGTGTTATAGACTTCAGAGGTTCTTGGGAGGATCATCTACCGTTAGCAGAGTTTACATACAACAACTGCTATCAGTCCAGTATTGGGATGGCACCGTATGAGGCTCTGTACGGTAGACCGTGTAGATCGCCAGTATGTTGGACATATGTGGGAGAAACCACTGTCTTAGGACCCGATATAGTGCGAGAGACGACAGAGAAGATCGCAGTGATTCGCCAGCGTCTTCATACAACACAGAGTCGTCAAAAAAGTTACGCAGATCAGAGGAGGCGACCTTTGGAGTTTGCTGTGGGAGATCACGTATCTCTGAAGGTCTCACCACATAGAGGATTGATGAGGTTTGGCCGTAGCGGGAAGCTATCGCCTCGTTTCATTGGACCTTTTGAGATCCTGGACAGCGTTGGAGAGGTTGCCTATCGTTTAGCTTTGCCACCTCAGTTAGCATCTGTACATAACGTGTTCCACATTTCTATGCTACGGAGGTATGAGCCTGATCCTTCTCATGTGTTAGATTGGGGTGAGGTGTAGGTTGATGAGAATGCCACCTATGAGGAGCGTCTATTGAGGATTCTTGATACAAAAGAGCAGGTATTGCGGGGGAGAACAATTACTTATGCCAAGGTTCTACGGTTTCATCGCGGGGTTAAAGAAGGGACATGGGAGCTTGAGTGTGGGATGCGAGCTAGATACCAAGACGTGTTTACCTTGTGACCTTGTAGTGAATTTCGGGGGTAAAATTTCTTAAAGAGGGAGAGTTGTGAGACCCAGACCCGTCTCTTTTTGAGATATTTGTACGTGTTGGCGTGTTTCTTTCGTATATGTATCTCTGTGTTGTATGGCTTATGTTTCAGTTGTAGAACTGTATATTTTGTATAGGTGTTATACATGTTATGCATGCGGGGGGTTTGACTTTGACCCTTTTTCTTTTTCTCTCCCAGTGTTAACCGCTCAAGCAGTGGGAGTGCACTCGAGCGAGCTGGTGGCAAAGTGTTGATCCGAGATGTGACCGCTCGGGCGGTGGGTGTGCACTCAAGCGGGGTAGTGGTAGAGTGTGGCTCAGAGTGGGGTTCGCTCAAGTGGTCCTTAGGCGCTCGAGCGGAGGTGTGGCATGGCCTATGTCGGCAAAGGGTCCGCTCGAGTGGTGCTTGGGCGCTCAAGCGGTGAGTCATGGGTGCGAAAAGCTATAAAGAAAACAAAATATCTTTTGGGACTCCAAAAATATCTTTTTAACCAAATCGCTTTCTCTCCACCTTTTCTCTACCTGCCCGAGGCTTAGTTTTTCGCGGTTAGACAGCAAATCCTTATTGTCGGCGACGTGGGATTGACATCCATCTGGACGAATTCTCGTTTCAACGAGGCTAAATTTTGAGGCGTCGAGCTTTGATCTCTTTGAGGTAGGATTCTAGACCAACAGCTGTTAAAATGGTGATATATGTAATTTTACTTGCTTTCACCGGGTAGAAATGTATGAAATGCTGTTTACATGTTTAAACCTTAGTTTATGGGTAGAAGTGAATTTTTACGCATTTTTGCAATTTTATACAAGATTCGGATGTGTTGAGATCCTTCGTTTTCAAAATGAGCTTTGAAAACGAGATGTTTTTGTGAAAAACATACTTTTAGAGGTTTGGAGCTAACCCTTGAGGTTGAGTCTCAGTTTTGTAAAACTATGTTGTTATATGCTTGTAGATCTCCATGTTGATAGATTGGATCCCTTTTTATATACATGCGATGTAAAACTTTTTTACTATTTTTTTGTAGTTGAGCTATAGCTGGATTTTAAATGTTATCTATAGATTTACCGGGACAATGGGTGTGTGGTTTTGAGTTGAGCTTCTATTGCTACTCGGTCGAAGTCCAGAAACGTGCGCAGAGTAGGTCCCTACGTGCCTTCGGGTTAGTCCCCGTAAACGAGGTTGTGTGCTTAGTACCCTCGGGTTCAGGTCCTGTAAACTAAGTGGTTGGTTGGGTGCTTAGTACCCTCGGATGGTGTTCCCGTAAACTAAGTGGTTACATTGCCGTGACTCCGTATAGAGTTTGTCATTACCAAGTGGGCCTTCAGTGGTAACTAGGGTAATGGACAAAAGTCTATAGTTGTTACCTGTGAATGTGTGTGGTAGAGTCGGTACATAGGATCTCATTTTACTGTGATCTCCTCGGCTGTGTGACCCGAGTGGAGAAAACTGTTTTATTGTTTTATTTTCCTCAGTTGTGTGTTCCGAGTGAAAAAATAATATTTTGATTCCGGTTGTATGATCCGGGTGAACAAAGATCATGCTTTGATTACTGTTTTATTATAGCTTTTCCTTAACTGCGACATGATATCTGTTAGGATTATATGCATAGTTTGTAGGATGAAAATTGAGGTTTTATGAGATAAAACCATTTTTTAGGCCAGTGATTGGTTGATGGAAAACTTGTGATTTTTTAGAGAAATATCTTTTTGGCTCCTATGGTTGAGCTTGTGTATGTGTGATTGCATAGCCTGCTTTATAACTTTATTGTCTTTTTTTCAGTGGGCTTCGGCTCACGGTGTGAGATTTTGCTGTAAAAATATTTTTAAGTAACCACGTGGAGTTGACCTAGAGGCTTGTAGTGATGGAGAGCTTGCTGTAGTTTTTCTATTTTGAACATGTACTTATACATGTGATGCGTGTTTCAGAATGCTGGTTTTGTACGCCTTCCGGCAATATACTTATTCATGTATGAGTTTGCATTATTTATGTTTATGAGAGATAAACTTGGGGATCTTTATCTAAATGTTGTAATATTTTATAGTTGATGGTGTTCTAACTGAAAATCTTATTGTTTCAAATGGGTGTTTTGGTGAGTTTTCGCGTGACCCTTGTGTTTGGGGCTTGACATATTTTTTTTGATATATTTTGACGAGTAGAATTTAAAAATAATATTAAAAAAATAATTAAAAATGTTGTCTTTATATTCAATTTAATAATTAAAAAAATAACTTAAATGATACTTTGGACAATATTTTTTCTAGGAGCAAAAACATTAACAGCACCGTATATAGAATTGGTCTAGCTTATTGAATTCTGTCATTGGTTTCGGGAGGATTACCTTTTTCTTTATTATAATACTCTCAATTAAAAATGTCAATCCTCCTCATAAAAAAAAAAAAAGAAATCTTACTAACATCCCAAATACACATTTTTAAAAGGGTTTACTCAACTAACTACACCTTTTTAAAAGGGGCGACAAGTAGACCTATACTATCAATAACCTATAGTTAGGAACAACAGTTTCACACTAAGGGACTCATGACATCACTCTAGGACAAAGTTTAAACTTTCCCAGACTAGTTCACAGTAGACTCGCAAATCCAACAAATCGGGAAGCAAAAGATTTATACTGACAGTAGAAAAGTGAAAAACAAGAAACACGCCTCGAGTTTAGGATACCCTAAGTATGCAAATAAAGAAAGAGTACCCGTACACATCATTAGTCATATCAGTTTTTCTCACCAAAATGATAGTAACCAAATCCAGCCATCCCCACTTTCAATGGAGAATCCCAGACAACTATCTGAGCACCAGGAGTATGATGAAGAACCGAAATGGATTACGTGACTCAATATTTGCCTTAGACATACCTTTTATTCCATTCAATTACCTTAAAGTGACAAATCACCATAGAGAAATGATCCAGTCAATGGAAGAAACATCCAAACCCTACATACCAGCACATGAAGGACCAACGATGGAAGCTAAGAAAATGGTACAGCACTTGGAAAGACTGGAATATGAACAAAAGTATATGATTACGAACTCCGTCACCAGGATCGTCAAGATCACATCAGGAGCACAGCGACATTCGAGTTACAATAGGTCGCCTCACCAAGATCACTCGCTTTCTATCGGCCAAACTTCACGACACATCGGTAGCTACAAGTAAAAAGTATAACCGTGAAATTTTATACCAATGAAAGTTATTTCCCATACCTAAATGAGACCTGCATCTCACTTGAGCAGTAAAAAAAACACTCAGTTCTGAACCATCAAAAGTATATTAAGAGTAGGCATAAAGGAGATTGAAGAAAATTCTTATTTTCGGTCAAGCTGCCTACAATAATAAGTTTCCAACTAGCCTTTGCAACCATGTGAGATTTTGTGTGTAAACAATGCTGCGAGATTATCAGTATATGGAATAGAAATAGAAAGAAACTGATTGGTCGTAATACATCTCCGCTAGTCAATGAAGTGAAACCCAGAATGCAATAACAGAACCTCGTATAGAACTTAGAATTGTAGCCCTGAGTTGACAATCTACGGTAGAGAACAATAGAATCTCATTGAATAAGACTTTTCATGCTAATATGGAGATTGAGTGTCATGCTTTCACCTTAAAAGTAGAACCAATTTTAGCAAACAGTTCCGTGACCCCTTTTTTCTTTTCTTTCTTTAGAGATGACGGAACAATGACAAAACCATTGGCGTTCAGCAAAAGTAAGTGAAGCCGAAAAGGAAGTGGAAATCTCGACTTAAACTCAAAATAATAAGGATATATTAGATATTTTAATAAAAGCAAAAAAAACAAAAAATCTACTATAAAAGATTTTTGCAAATAATTTAGGGAGTTCAAGTAAGAAATCGCATTTTAGTAGGCTATTTAGGGATAAGTCCCATTTGAAAAAATGTTTTTTATTAAGTCCTTTTTGTGATGTGTTTCACTAAATGTTCCCTTCTTTTAACTATCACATTATGAGCGCTGGATCCTGGATTTTCTGACCTCCACCGGCGACGCCGCCTCACACCGTTGCTCTCGACGGCCGAGTGATGGTGGTGGCCGATGGAAGAGTAGTGGTAGCTGTTGTGACTGACGTACCATTGTTTGGTCCGAGGTATAGTTTTGGAATCGTAGTCTTGATTATAGTTTTACCTCTTAGATCTCTCTCTCTCTCTCTCTCTCTCTCTGTTCAAATTTGGGGATTTTGTTTTTTTCCTCATAGATGTGTTATACAGATTGAAACTTAAGCATTAATGTATTAAAAAAATCTAAGAAATTTGAGTTCAGGTTTTCCTTCGAATAGGTTCTTCATGTTCTTGGGTCTTCTTTTTTCTTTTCTTGATTGTTTCTTGGAAATATTTAAGAAAGAGTTCAAACCTTAGAGAAGTAGTAAAATGAGTTTAGCAGAATCAAGAGGACTGAGCTCGTGCAATGCGTATAATTTTAGCTTGATTACTACTCTCTCTCTCTCTCTCTCTCTCTCTCTCTCACACACACTAATCAGTGATGAACCTCAAGAACGACAGCGGCTACAAGGTCGTTCCGATAACCTTATTCGCCGCAGTTCTCTACTTCTGTTTGATCATCTGTCACATGCTGGAAGAAAACCGCTGGGTTGATGAGAATGAGAATATTTACTAGTGAGATTGAGAACTTAAACCGCAGTTCACAGCTAGTTCACATGTTGGAAGAAAATCGCAATTCATAGCTAGTTCATTAAATTTTTTTCAAACAGCTTAAATTTTTTAAACACCTTAAATTTTTTTACTTATTTTTCTCTCTTATATAAAAAAAAAAAGATCATTGTTTTTACATTATATATTATTTTTAATTCTTAGTATTATTTAAAATTTTGAAAGAGTTAATAAAGACATAATAATCTACGTTTACTTTAAGTTAAATAAGTAAAAAAAATTTTTGATAAATCTTGAGACACTTAAAGTCAAAATACAATATAAAAAAGGTTTTTAACTTAAAATTACTTTAAACCAAAAGATAAAAAGTCAAAAAAAATGTTATAATTTTTTAAATTTATTTTTACATAATTTTATATTCAATATAAATCTTGTTTGATAGATGTGGACGAGTAGATTTTTAAAATATAAATTTTATAATAAAAAATAAATTTGTATAATAAAAGTTATGATATTTTTTTTAAAAATATATATAAATATATTTTAGATTAAAAAGTAAAAAAGCACAAAGGCTAAAAGGTAAAAAAATCGAGGTTAAAAAATGAGACTTAAATCTTATTTTAACCTTTAAAAAAAATAAAATTTCCACTTAAAATAAATTGCGAAACGAGCTCTTAAAATCAATTGACTTAAATCTTATTTCTCTCTCTCTTTTTTTTTTCAAGAAGAAAAAAATTGATTTTAGATCTTAGTTTTGGCTGAAAATAAGATTTAGTTT
>JAOTRH010103460.1:0-15769 GCA_034768845.1 Heliamphora exappendiculata
CCTCTCAAAACTGAGAATTAAAGGCCTATTTCGGTTAAAGGTTTTCTTTAGCTTGCCTATTGTTAAGATTTTTGAATGATCCAAATGGCCTCGCTGGGCTACTATGAAATCCTCCTAGCACTCATATGCTTTCTCTTTCTTTATGTCTTAAAAACCATTGACGGACTTCCCCGAAATTGGCCGCTCGTGGGAATGTTGCCGAGTGTTTTTGTCAACATCCACCGAATTCCTGATTGGAGCATTGACCTTTTTAGCCGGGCAGGTGGTACTTTTCTATTCAAAGGCCCTTGTTTTGCTAACATGGACACGGTGGCCACCGTTGATCCGGCCAATGTGCACTATATAATGAGCTCCAACTTCTTAAATTTTCCCAAAGGGCCTCGGTTCTTGAAGATATTCGACTTCTTGGGAGATGGGATTTTCAATTCCGATGGAGAACTATGGCGGAATCAGAGAAAACTTGCCCAGTTTCATATTGGGCACCGACGATTCCACCAGTTCCTGGTCAAGACCAGCCAGGAGAAGATAGCAAAAGGGTTAATCCCGATTCTAGAGCACGTCTCCAAACGCGGCCTTGTGGTGGATTTGCAAGACTTGTTCCAGAGGTTCACCTTTGACACCACATGCATACTAGTTACGGGCTATGACCCCGGGTGCCTCTCTATCGAACTCCCCGATGTTCCTTTCTCAAAGGCCCTGGACGATGCTGAGGAAACGCTATTAATTCGACATCTGATACCGAAAAGCATTTGGAAGTTGCAGAAGGGGCTGGGTATTGGGAAGGAGAAAAAATTAAGCAACGCTTGGGTAACCCTAGACAACATCATAGCTAAATATATATCAAAAAAGAAAGAAGAACTAATCAAGGAAATCAAATCAAAAGAAGATCGAGAAGAAGGGGTTGATCTATTAACATCATACTTGACTGAGGGTGAGACGATGGGATTGAAGTTTGATGATAAGTTCTTAAGAGACACCATTTTAAGTTTCATGATCGCGGGTCGTGACACCACTAGCTCATCGCTCACATGGTTTCTTTGGCTTGTTTCAACGCATCCAATCGTCGAGGCCAAAATTAGAGAAGAACTAGACGCGATAGTGCCAGAAAAAGAATCCAAGAAAAGGCGTTTGTTTAGCACAGAAGAGGTGAAAAACCTAGTTTATCTACACAGTGCGCTCTGTGAATCGTTAAGGCTCTACCCGCCAGTTCCATTCCAGCACAAGGAGCCTCTTCGACCAGACATCCTTCCAACCGGCCACCATGTTGCTCCGAGAATGACAATATTATTCTCTCTTTATGCAATGGGCAGGATGAAATTTGTATGGGGAGAGGATTGCTTGGAGTTCAAGCCAGAGAGATGGATATCTGAGCGGGGAAGCATCAAGCACGAGCCGTCGTACAAGTTCTTGTCGTTCAATGCAGGGCCAAGGACTTGTGTGGGTAAGGAGGTGGCGTTCACTCAAATGAAGGCAGCTGCAGCGGCGATAATCCATAACTATAACGTTCAAGTGGTGGAGGGGCACCCTGTGGCCCCTAATCTCTCTGTAATTCTCTATATGCAGCATGGGTTAATGGTTAAGGTTTTCAACAGATGGTGCCCAACTTCAAGCTAGTAAATTCCATTTTATGTTTCAGTGTGCATGAGAGTGGGTAGTTAGTTGATCAAATAATGAGGAAGAATAAGTATTGGGATGTAGAAATCATCTAATAATTTGGATGGTTATATGATTACTAGAAGTGAATCCTACTCATATGATGTATTCAAAAGAAAAATGGGTTAAATCTTAGAAGAATAAGTGTAGTGATTTGTTCCGTAATTGATTCCTATATCTCTAAGATTATTGTTTAATGAGTCCTAATCTCTTTATTGTATTCTATGTTCAATAAAACTATGCTATTTTTAGTGAAAATGTCAAGAACGATTCTACACTGTGCACCTTGTTTGGTTGTTTTAATCTTAATTTTGAGTATGGTAATGTATTGTTTGATTATAGCCATTTTAGGCACTATTGTGCGCTCTCACACTCAATTATAAAGTTCACCTTGTTGGTTGTTTTAATTTTAGATTTTGGTTATTTGTAACTCTAGCTTTGATTATGATAATTTTAGGCTCGGTTATGTGACTATTTTAACTTTTATTTTTGAGATATACTTTTACACTTATACAATATACACGGAAATAGTGGACGCACATAATAGTCAGAAATGGTGGATCAGAACAAATTTAGTGATTTATAACAATACAGTGTAAATATAAAAACAAATAGATACATATATACGTACACATAAGTTTAATAAAACATATATCCAAAATGAAAGCATATACATCTATACGTACATATCTCTCTTCTGATTGTCTTTTAGCTTAAAAAAAAAGGTAATTAAAAAATATTTGCTTGTTTGTAATAGTGACTTTCTGTTATTTCTTATTTAATTTTTAGTTTTTTATTTTTTTTTCTTTTTGGAAAAATACCATTATATCCTTCACAATGCTCTCCTAATAATTTCCATTCTCTTTTTAAACTTATAATACGGTGTTACCTTTCTACATTAATAATTTAATGCAGATGCACATAATTGGCGACCAAAATGCATAAAAAATCATGAAAACCAAACTTAACATGGATTTAAAGATGATAAAACACTATCAGTCCATTGGCTTGAGAAAGAGAGAGAATGTAGATAGGGAAAGAGAATAAGGCATTGTTTGTTCTCTCTAAAAATTTAATTTTTTTGTCCTTTCTTTATAATTTTAAAAATTATTTCATATTTTAGCTAAATTATTTTAATTTTATAATTATGCTTGACTAGTAGAATCTAAAGAAAAATAAATACATTGACGAAAGTTGAAAAAAATTCTCAAAAAGTAAAAAATAATCAAATCTTTGCTAGAAACTTAACTTAATTATTTCGTCTTTTAAAAGATCAAAATCGTAAAAAAAAAATTACTGTTTTTAATTCATCTACTTAAGAAACATCTAAAAAAAAAAAACTAGACCAAATTTCAACAAATTCGTTAAACATATATTTTTTTAAAATTTAAAAAGTCTTAAACATCTCGAAGTGGCTCCTATATATATTTTAATTCAGCCACAACACGCTGGTTTGCTTTTTATGAAGTCACTCCTAAATATATTTTTATGATAGGAATTATTTAGTGTGGGACTCATTTAGTAAATTATTTATATAAAAAACAAATTTATAATTGTATATCAATCGTGAACTCACTCAGTAGATTTATTCATTTAAAATAAATAAATTCATTAGATATTGATCACTAAGAAATTAGATTATTATAGAAATTATCGGTGTACCTAAAAATATTTTGAACATAATTAATTTTATAAATTTGATTTTAAATAATGACCAATTTATCACAATCTCTTAACATCACTAATTAATTGACTAATTGTCATCACGCTCACTCTTAAATTATAATTGAAATAATAAAAAATATATTTGAATTTAAAAACATATACTTTTTATATTTTCTGGTAATGTATTTAGCATATATATTAAAAAATATCTTTTACACCTTTACTTTTGCTAATTGGATTTGAAATGAAATGAGAAAAAAAAAGATTTTAAATGAAGAGAGAGCACGAAATAAAAGTATGAAAATGGAAAAAAAATATAAATAAAATTTTAGCCATTAAATTAAATAAATCATAGTTTTTAAATGTGCCACATAGACAAATGTCATATCAAACGTATATTATGACATAATATAGATTGATTTATAAATAAATAAATAATAAATATAATTTTAAAAATACATTGTTAAACAAATGTCGAGTTATGATCACATGACTACAATTATTAGATCAATTTTATTTGTTACGTGAACAAACATTATAAAATACATAATTTTAATTATAAAGATATATTTGAGACTCAAATAGGCACTTCTAGCACAACATGAACCCATGTATACCTGTGTTTAGTCTAAAAAGTCAAATAATTTGGTTTTT
The DNA here is from genome assembly GCA_034768845.1 of Heliamphora exappendiculata. NCBI lineage: Eukaryota > Viridiplantae > Streptophyta > Magnoliopsida > Ericales > Sarraceniaceae > Heliamphora > Heliamphora exappendiculata. The sequence continues at coordinate 3,973 of JAOTRH010103460.1, forward strand.
TTGGAGTTTTATTCATCTTTTTTGAAATTTTTTAGATTTTGGTTGATGAGAGAAAAATAAAAGTATATCTATTCGGGCCAAAGTTGAAAGAAGTTTAAAGACATAAAAATTACAAAATGCCAAAAGCCTATTAAATTAGCTTTTTCGTCTTATCTAAGTTTTTTATTAATTTTTTTGTTTGAACTTTGTACTTTTCTGATTCTACGTGATGAGAAAAATTTAAAAAGTACACTCATTTGAGCTAATACTGAAAAAAAATTCTAATATTATGGTCTAAAATGCTTTAACTCAAATTATTATTAATAATTCATAAGTTTTTTATATGCTAGATTGAACATCAATCTCCCATCGACGTGGGATGATGTATAACAATATCCTACAATCAAATACGCGACGCTCTCATCGCTTGGTCTAGGTTTTTTTTTCTTAGCTAGGATATGGATAGCAGCGGACACAGAGCAGCCCATTAAGGTGCACAATATATGTAATTTTGGAATCTCTACCGCTCTCAAGAGCTTCTACTTCTCTATCCGAACTTGGCTCTAATACTATTTGAAAAAATTCAAATAGATCATTGACCTAATAATTTGTGCACAACCTAGTCTTAATGCCATTTGAAATAATTTAAATAAATAGCCTAAAAACGCAATCCAAAATACTTAAAGCTCAAATTATAGTAGTTGCCCAATATAATTTTAAAAATACATAGTTAAACAAATGCCAACATATGATCACATGACTACAACTATTAGATAAATTTTATTTTTTACATGAACAAATATTATAAAATACATAATTTTAATTATAAAAATATATTCAAGAGTCGAGACTCAAAAAAGAACTTGTGCCCTTTAGCACAGTATGAAGAATTTTAATTTTAAAAATATATTCGAGAGTCGAGACTCAAAAAAGCACGTGTGCCTTCTAGCACAACATGAACCCGTATATACCTATGTTTTGTGAGGTTTGGCTCATTTTATTTTGTAATATATATAAACAAGGTGCTACATGTTGCTTTTGGTCGTTATAAAAAGGTTTGTTTCTATATGTTTTATGCATATGTAAGCTTCGATATGCATGTTGACTTTAATCCCAAACCGAAAAAGTATTGTAGCAGAAAGTTGGTAACTTTCTCGGCATGACCGCTTGAGCAGTTCTTAGACCGATTAAGCAATTTGTCACGGGTAGATATGCATGGGACAACCCACTATCTTGGCATTTGGGCCAAAGCTTCATTAACAGGCTTATCTCTCCCTCTCTGGAAAGAAATCCCAAAACCTTAGACTGCTCTCTAACTTTTACTTTGCTTTGGGTGTGATTTTTGGCGTTGTGAGAGTTGAATGGTGCTGTACTCGCAAAGGGCTTTGCGTTCATCCGAGCAAAATCTTGTTTCGGCGATGTTAGTTTTTCGTGAAAAGTTAAAGCATTGAGTTTCTAACTCTTTATGGTAGGATTCTAGAATATCTTACTTTAAAATAGTATTATATGTGATTACACGCATTTTTATTGTTTTAAAGAGTCATGAGATGATGTATCTTTGTGTTTAAGTCATGTTTGGTGGATAAAAAGCATGATTTATGTTTTTTAAGATTTACTACCAAGTTGGTGGATGCATGTGTATATGGGTTTTAAAATCGAAAGGACTGGTGTAAATATTGCAAAAATATGAATTTTGATATTTGGAGCTAATGTTTGGGGTTGAGCACGATTTTTAAATGATTTGGTTGAATTGATGTTATCTTTTTGCAAAAATATTGGTCTACCTCCATGATTATTGGATGGTTGGACTATGTGCCTTTAATTGATTTAATTGTTTTGTTGTATGCTTTTAATGATTGTGTGAACGTACCGTAATAATGTGGTGAATGTGGAGCTCAATTGCTTCTTGGTAAAAGTTTAAAAATTTGTGCAAATAGATGCTTCGCTTATTCGAGTTAATTCTCGTAAATGAAATGGTTGCCCCAATGGGAGGCGTTGGTTGTTGTAACAAAGTATAAAGCTCGTCATTGCTTAGCGGGCCATTAGATCTCCGGAGAGTCTATAATTACTACCATTGTCCTCGGTGCAACAATGTTGGTACGTACTAATCATTATGGTTGTGAAAATCTTTTTGGTTTGAGAACCTTGTTGGAGAACTAAAATGATTTTAGTGTTGTTTTCATACTGTGAGACGTGGTCGGGTTATATGGATGATTGTGGTTTTAAGGAAAAACTATTTAAAATTTTGTATGGTTGAATTGTTCATATAACTGATAATCGTATGTTATGGTTTTAATTTATATTAGTCTATTTCTATTGAGTTTTAACTCACGTTGTTGGATTCATACAATTTTAGGTGATCCAGATCATTTGGCTTGATGTTGTGAAGTTCAGACGGTAGTAGCTAATTAGAAAACATGTAGTTTTCATCTTTTGTTATTTGGAATCATGTAATCGTTATACTTCATTTTGTACATGAAAGCATATGTTTCTAAGCCTTAAAGCCATGGTACCAATGGATGTATGTTTGTATGAGAATAAGAAGAACCTTGGGTTAGTTGTATTAATCTCAATGTTGTATGAAACGGGTTTTGGTTGGTTGGTTTTAATGTTGAAACAAATGGTTTTTAATTGATTTTACATTTGATATCAACTCTTGTACCTCGAGGATGGTTTTGAATCAAGTTTTAGTCATGTTTTGGATTGTTTTGTTATGCCTTAAAGGTTTTCAAAAAGTTAGAAATGAGTTAAATGTTGGGTTTCAAAAATTAGATTTTGAGATGTGGCCCAAATCCAAATCCCTTGATGGACTGCTTGGGCGGTCTATTGACCGGTCAAAATGCTTTCTTAGTTGTTTTACAAGCGGGTGGAAGAATTGAGAATGGGCCAGGACCACTCGAGCAGTGTTGGGACCGATCGAGTGGTCTGGGTAGATTTTTAAAATCTTTGTTTGTTTGTTTTAAAGGTTGGCTCTTGGGGTTCTTTTACTATCTTTTTTCACTTCTCTTGTCCTTCTGTTAAACCCTCGAAGGGACATTTATCAAAGGTTTTGAAACATGTCTTCTTTATCATTTCAAACGTCGTTTGGGTTCAAGTGGTTTCGTTGGAGTGTTGGCATTACAAAATAGGTTTTCTTGGATAATTCACGTGACCTGGGTTTAGGGGCATGACAGATTGGAATTAGAGCTCTAGGTTGGAATACCTAGGAGCCATGGGAGGAGGTTGCATCACCCTGTGAGGATGGTTGCGCATGCTTGATTTACATGTATTTAAAATGTTTTCATAACATGAGAATGATAATCTGTTATAGCATAAGAATATTGTGTTATATATGAGCATGAAGGTTGGATCTTAGGATTGATTTGTCTTGCCTTTGGGCAGTTGGATTAACCTACTTGGAAGCTAAATTAGATATGCGTTTGGCCGACGTACTTTCTAGCGAGGAATTTAAGTGGGTTACTCAAACTAACTTGTCGCTTTTGTTGGTGCTCTTCAGTACGTGGAGTTCATCATGTGTTAGTAATAACATGATGAATCAAATCTTATATTGTTATGTTCTATGTTTCTTTCATATAGAAGCTATGTTTTTGCAGAGAGGACAATGCCGTAGTTGGGGTCGGGGTCGGGGTCGTGGTTTAGGCAAAGGGGATGTGCTAATTCCTAATGTCGGGGATGCTAATGTTCCCTAAGGACCAGTAGATAAAGTAGATTTTCTATGTGAGATAGTGGGTTCTATTAGCTAGCTAAGGCCGCTAGGGGAAGGACGAGAGTACCCGAGCCAAGGGCGACTATTACGATGCAGCATCTTGACCTTCCTACCTTTGTTGAGGATCTTGATCCCAAAGTGACCACTGAAGGGCTAGAGCTCGTGACCAGGATCTTAGACACATTGCAGATAGTTGAGGATGACTTGAGGGTTGTGTTTATTGCATTTCAGCTGAGGGGTGACTCTCACAAATGATGGAAGTTTTCCAAAACTACCGTTGAGGGTACGTAAGTGTTGGTGGAAATACTGCTAAGATCATTATTTTTGAAAACGATTTTGATAAAAAATTAACTAGACGGGCAAATGCCGAAACCGGCACCAGATAAAACTCTTGACGTCGAATGGTAAAAATAAAACCCGTTCAACCAAAGTTAATTTAGAAGAATACCTTTTATCGATCTAATCTTCAACTACAACTTGATTTCAAGTTGAAACTCCAGTCAGATCTTCAACTATATTTTCTTACGCGATCCTCGAATATAGTGTGGGCTACGATCCTTCAAGAACTCGTACCGGCAGGACCCCGATATATTTAAGTTTTGAAAGACAAAAATATGATATATGATATATGAGATATCAAACTGGTTCAACCTACCCGCATATATATAGGGTTACAGTATGAACTTGGGGAGTAGTTATGAGTAAAACTTTCAGTGGAGCACAGATACCTACCAGCAATTTTTACAATTATGGAAAGACGCAACGATTTCTGTAATTTTCATAAAATACTGAATTATAGTTCACACCACTAAAGAACTATAATTGCACTCTGACCCATAATCTCAAGACCTTCTTGCATTGAGCTCCTATTATTAAATGCTTACCATTTCTCTCCACGTTAAGATTTCCGATACCCGCCAATTAAATTTAATTATTGACAATTTAATTTAATCGGTATCTTGATATTCCTTAAGCCCTTCCGCTTAATTTATTTGACCGCCGAATAATAAAATTCACCTGTAGGGTTTGGCAAAGTCAAAACTTATAAGCATCCTTAAAGGGGTATCGTCAATCCCGATCATCAGGACGTGGATTTCGTCAATAATTAATATTTTTTATATAAATAATGCTGCTATTCAACTCAACGAGAATATATACCCATATAAAATTGCACCTTTTAATGAATAAAAATAATGAATATTAAATATATGCAAATCAATAATTATTTTAGAATTAAGAGGATAAGCACTATTTATAATAACCTTATGGTGTAAATTAATTTATATAGTCAGTACAAAATTAATTACCCAAAATGTCTCGTTCAATACACAAAAAGTATACTAGCACAGAGAGTCGGAACAATAGAGATACTATTATCTGTTCCCCGCAATTAAGACAGGCCTACTAAAATTTTGTACTACAGTCGTACCAATGGTATGCCAATTTCCATCTAAACTGTGAACACAAAACTTATATTCTCTAAGAACTTAAAATCTGATATTATGTGTGCAAATCGTACTCTACACACCAGATTAAATACTATACACAATATCGAACATCCATGTATAACATTAAAAATGATACACATTGCTCATAAAGATTATCATAAAATAAAAAATTAATTTTATTAAAATAAAATTAAATACTAAAAACATGATTTTCAGTATACCAACCCTAACAATCTCCCACTTATACTCAAAATAATGCTCCCATACATCTGAGTCTCATGCCCTCTACATGACTATCAAAAGTCTTAGCCAGTAAGCTTTTTATAAATGATCTACAAGGTTGTCTCCTAATGCTAGTTCTATGTCTGACTGGAAATCTAAGTCTATGTACCCCAAAGGTACTAGACTGTCTTCCTAGTAAACCAACATATAATCCTTAGTCCTTTTTATATACTTGATTATATATTCTTTACTACAGTCTAATGCTCCTGCCCTGGGTCAGATTGATATTTGCTAACCATGCCAACGAGAAAGCAGATGTCGGGTCTAGTGCAAAGCATAGCATATATGAGATTTTCTACTATCGAAGCATAAGGAACCGCCTTCATCTTCTCTATCTCATCAGATGTCTTAGGACATTGATCCTTAGATAGAGTGATTCCATGCCTGAAAGGAATAAATCATTTCTTGGAATCCTGCATGCTAAAACGAGCAAGGATATCATCGATATACTTTGCTTGTGATAAGCTCAACATCTTTTGTTTTCAATCTCGCACAAGTTTGATCCCAAGGATGTGACTAGCTTTTCACAAGTCCTTCAAATCGAACTGTCCAGATAACCATACTTTAATCATAGATAATACTCCCACATCATTTTCGATGAGCAAGATATCATCTACATAAAATACTAGAAAGATCACCACGCTTCCGTCGCGCTTTTTGTACATACAGGACTCATTCGGACTTTGATCAAAATCATAAGACTTTATAGCTCGATCTAACTAAGTGTTTCAAGACCTCGATGCCTTCTTAAGTCTATAAATGAATCTCTTAAACTTGCACAACATATGCTATGGCCCTTTGCAATGAATTCGTCTAGTAGATACACTCATCAAGATTTTCGTTTAAAGAAAGTTGTCTTGATGTCTATTTGTCAGATTTCGTAGCCGAAATGTGCGGCAATGGATAAGAGAATTCGGATAAATTTAAGCATGGCTACCGGCAAAAAGGTTTTCTCATAGTCGATCCTTTCTTTTTAAGTGAACCCTTTTAGCAACATGCCTAGCTTTGAAGGTTTTAACCTTCCCGTCTACTCTTTTTTTCTTCTTGTAGATCCACTTGCATCCAATGAATTTTATCCCTTCGGGTGGTTTTATAAGTTTTCAGACCTGATTGGAATACATAGATTCCATATCTAAATTCATAGCCATTTGCCAAAGATTTGTATCTTTGTCTTGTAGTGCTTCATTGTAGTTACAGGGCTCGATATCTACTTCTGCCAGAATCTTGTCAAAAGACTCTCCCAAGAATATATACCGATCAGGTTGATGGACAATTCTCCCACTACGACGAGGCACTACTTGTGTCTGTGTACTAGCAGTAACAGACTGTGCAGAATCTAAACCCTGTACATTAGAACCCTGTTCTTGATTTGCACCCGTCCTACTAATTCTCCCACTACGACGAGATAATGGAATATCAATGACTTGTGATTCCTCTTCTGTTGTACTGGTATTTCCTCTTAGTTCTTCCAAAACAATTTTGCTATTGGGCCTGTGATCCATAGTACAATCCTTTTTCAAGAATTCGGTATTGGTGCTAACAATGACCTTCTGATCCTTAGGTTTATAAAATAGACCACCCTTCGTTCCCTTAGGATACCCCACAAAAAAAATAAATTTCTGTCCTCGATTTCAACTTACTCGTGTTCCCTTTCAGCACATGTGCTAGACACCTCCAAATTCGAATGTGTTTCAGACTAGGCTTATGCCCGATCCACAGTTTTATGGGAGTATAAGATACTGACTTAGAAGGTACCATGTTCAAAATATAAGCCGCTGTCTCTGAAGCGAGTCCCCAAAACAAATGTGATTAACCAGAATAACTCATCATTAACCTTACCATCGCTATAAGAGTCCTATTCCTTCTTTCTACTACACCATTCTGCTATGGAGTGCTAGGTGCAGTCAACTGGGATGTAATCTCCTCTGATGATAAGTAGTCCTTAAACTCTCTAAAGAGGTATTCTCCACTACGGTCGAATCGTAGTGATTTGATACTTTTACCCAGACGTTTCTCTGTCTTTGTCTTGAATTCTTTGAATTTTTCAAAGTATTCAGACTTACGGTGCATTAGGTAAATGTATCAATACCTTGAGTAGTCATCAATAAAACTGACGAAATACTCAAAATCACCTCTAGTCCAGATTCTGATAGGACCACATACATGAAAATCAACTAGCTCCAACGATTTTTTAGCTCTATTGCCTTTGACCAAAAAGGGTCTCTTAGTTATCTTATTCTCTAAGCAAGATTTACAAACTAGAAGTGCCTTCACTTCCATTGAACTCAAAGGTCCATCTGCTACCAGTCTGTTTATCCGTTTTAGATTAACATGACCTAAGTGTATGTGCCAAAGAAATGTTTGGTTCATTAAAGAATGAAACTTTATCTTATATGATAATATAGATGTATTATTCGTTTCAATTAGTTACAGTGTAGGAGAGATTAGAGTAATAATAGAAAGATCATCCACCAATGTACCAGAACAGATAACCCGTTTATTATCCTTAATAACCACAGAGTTATTAAAATAAACCAAATATCTATCTTTAGCTAATACAGAAATGAAAACTAAGTTCCTTCTAATGGCAGGTACATAAAGACAATATCTCACTATTAAAACTCGATCTCTACCAAAACTAAGAGTGACATCTCCTACTACAACTACTGTTACCTTAGTATTATTGCTCATATGCAGGTAAATCTCGCTATCACTAAGTTGTTGGGTTTTCTAGAACCCTTACAATGAATTACAGACATAATTAGTAGTTCCCGTATCTACACACCAGGTACCGATAGATAACACTGCTAAACATGTTTTTACAACTAGTGAACAGAAATTATTCTGTTTGTTCTTTTTTCTGAGAAATACTGGACATAGTTTTTTCTAATATCGGGTCTGGTTATAGTGAAAACATATGCTTTTCGATTTTTTCACTCCAGTCCGTGGCCCGCTAACTATCCTGAAAATCGTGTCTTCCTGTTTCTGAACTTTTTTTTTCTTCATGCCTTTAGGCCCAAAGGAAGAACATTTTTTCTGAAACAGACACATTTTCTAGTATTAAAGAAATATCATTTGTAGTTAAAACTATATCCAAGTTACATTTTCAGTCAACAAAATTTGGTCCCGTAAGTTTATTTTCTTTTAAGTATAGAAGCGAGTGAGCTGAAATTCATTTTGATCCTAAGAATCACATAATTAAAAAATATCGTTAATAATGATGAGTAGAACTTTGAATTCATTTTAATTTGGTTCCCTTTACCATTTTAAAATTAATTCGCCAGCGGCCTGGTAACCTGAGAATAGCATGCCTCGTTGGGAGAACATCCACTATCCTTCATAAGACCAAACAGGCTAATTTCTTTTAATTTTACTATCTAGGCAGCTGACCATGCCAAGTAAAATTAAATAGCTGACATAGTTTCAGTCTAATATATAATATCAATGACTCAGTTGGAGAGAATACTGTTATATACAGTTAAGTGTTAACCATCACTTAATCCTAAATTAATCGTTTCGCAATGAACTCTTTCAGTTGGAGAACTGATTCACACTAACAATTATCCAGAATTATCCCTAAAGAAGGTTTCTACTGGCAATACCACAATTAATCTGTCCGTTGAGGAGAAAAGCCTTACTACCAATATGCATGGTTTAATTGCATCGCCTACAAACTGGTGATGGAGACTGCATGATTTATCTGTGAATAAATTTTCTCTTCCACTTAAACTTTTAAAATATTTTTAAGGGTTATAAAAATTCGTTTAATTAAAATAAATTTATTAATTTCGAAAGTCACACGATCTGAAAGAATCAAACATTTTTCTGTACTTGTTTCCAAAGATTGTGGTTTATCGAACAATCTTTTCATATTTAAATGCATAACAAATAAAATTTAATAACCACACAGTTTTTTCTTTAGCTTTTTAGTTAAGTTAATGATTAAAGACATTTTTTTTTTCGTTCCACATTTTTCAAAAAGTAATAATTTATTTTGATTAAATATTTTTTTATTTAATTAATTTAAAATTTAAAATTAATTTTCACGTTTTTCTAAAATATCCGTTTTAAAAAAATATCTTAAACGTGATATTTTGTAAAAAAATAAAATACCTAATTTTTTTATTTAATTAAAATTAATTAATTAAAAAAACTTAAATTTATTTTTATTACAAAATATTTTAATTAAAACTAAATATTCGAATTAATTAAATTAACATAATAAATAAAACTAATAAATATCTCTTCTACATAGTTAATAAAAAAATTAAATGCAAGATAAATATAAATTCTTGTTTTACCATCCATCTAAAATTTTAAAAAGTTTTAGTATCTGATTTAAGATAAGTTTTCAGTCTTTCGGTTATTGTATAATTCCAACTTTCTCAGTTGTATTAGGATTTTTCGATCTTACATGATAAAACACAGTTGAAAATCCTAAACTGTTTCAATATTAATTCCAAGCATGCTAATAATAGAAGATTACTGCTTTGCTAGGAACATGGAATCCGGCGCTTCTGTTGGCACAAAGGCACTGCTGCGGTTTACTTCGCCAATTGGGAAACCAGTTTGCTTTTGGATTGGGACTGCACCTGTTAGCTCCGAAATTTGAGAAATCTCAATTGAGGAATCCCAATTGCCGAAACTTGCTTGAATTGATGAATCCCAATTCGAAGAAACCACTTGCCGTGCCTGTTATGCGTTGTGTTTGCCGAAACAGCCTTGGGAAATACCGCTGTGTTTGGAAGATTGCGCCAGTTAACTGCGGTTTGGAAGCTGTGCTTGGAATCCAGTGCTGCTGTGCCATGTTTGGTGCTTGGGAATTGCGCTGAAGCTTTTGTGCGCGCTGTTATGAAACGGACGCTGCTTGCGCCGACGACTGTTTTGGAAAAGCGCCGAAGCTGCTGCCTCTTTTTCCCTTCTTTTTCTTTTTCTTCTTTAAACATCAAAATAGTGCTGAAACCGGCTGTTTTGAAGAAAATCGCTGCTGCCCACGGCAGCGTTTGGGAAAACCAGCACTGCTACTGGAAAACCGCTGTTTGTCGACTATTTTTTTTAAGAAAAACTTTTTCCGCATAAAAAAAACTGCACTGTTTTGTTTCCGGTGCCAGTTCTTCAGCTTGTTCTTCATTTTTTTTATTTTTTAAAAATTTTATTTTGATAACAGAAAAAAAATCAAAAAATAATAATTATTACATTAATCCTATGCCTCTATATATTTCACGATCAATTAATTTATGATGGTCAACCCCGTAATTAAAAAATATAAATCATTATCTATGCATTCAATTAAACATAAAAAATAAAAGATGATCATAAAATCGGGATTAGAACGCCTGCAAAATAAAGTTAGCAACAGTTTTAAATCTACCCAGCCCTGATAACCGTAAACAAAAAATAAAACGGCTCTGATACCAATTATTGGAGGCAATACTGTCAATATCATTATTTTTAAAAACGATTTTCGATAAAAAAAATTAACTGGACAGGCAAACACCGAAACGGGCTTTAAATAAAACTTTGACGTCAAACGGTCAAAATAAAACCTGTGCAACCAAAGTTAATTTAGAAGAATAACTTTTGTCGATCTAATCTTCAATTACGACTTGATTCCGAATTGAAACTCCAGTAAGATCTTCTACTGTATTTCCTTAAACGATCCTCGAACGTAGTGTGGGTTACGATCCTCTGAGAACTCGTACTGATAGAATTCCGATATATTGAAGTCTTGAAAAACAAAAATATGATATATGATATATGAGATATCAAACTGGTTCAGCCTACCTGCATATATATAGGGTTATAGTAGAGACCTGGAGAGTAGTTATGCGTAAGACTTCTAATGGAACACAGATACCTACCAGCGATTTTTACAATTATGAAAAGATGCAGCGATTTCTACAATTTTTATAAAACAACGAATTACACTTCACACCACTAAAGAACTATAATTGCACTCTGACTCATAAACTCAAGACCTTCTTGCATTGAGCTCCTGCTATTAAATACTTATCATTTCTCCCCACGTTAAGATTCCCGATACCCGCCAATTAAATTTAATTTAATAGACATCTTGATATTCTTTAAATCCTTCCGCTTAATTTATTTGACCATCGGATAATCAAATCCACCTGTAGGGTTTAGTCCAGTCAAAACTTGTAAGCATCCTTAAGGGGGTGCATCCTTAAGAGGGTATCATCAATCCCAATCATCGGGACGCGAATTTCGTTAATAATTAGTATTTTTTATATAAATAATACCGCTATCCAACTCATAGAGAATATATACCCATATAAGATCGCACTCTCTAATGAATCAAAACAACGAATATTAAATATATACAAATCAATAATTATTTTAGGATTAAGAGGATAAGCACTAT
>JAOTRH010103471.1:0-15769 GCA_034768845.1 Heliamphora exappendiculata
GTGAAGGATCTGTGACATATGTACGTACATATATATGTATATGTGTATAATTTCTCTCAGTCGTCGGTATGGACTTGAAATTTCATTTTGTGAACTACCGAATGATCACGGCTCAGCAATGAGTAAAAAGACACTGAAGCATTTGTTGTCCTGATAGTTAGATTTGCATTTCTTATTCACACCTCAGACACTTGGAATTGTTGCTGGTTAATATGACTAGTAGGCCCTTGCCTGAGTTGATGCTTTTCCCTCAACTATTAGTGTAGGGGAAATTGTTCGTACTAATGATGATTATTGGGTGTGTGCTTGTTTGTAGTGCTTTTCTATCTTGATTTCATGTTCAGGTATAAAGAATTATTTAGCGATTACCATTGTAGTTACTATCATATTTTTGTATGGAATTTCTATCTAGGCCTCGTTTGGGATAGTTGTTTATCTGTTTATTTATTTTGTTTATTTTCATTTTGAGTTAATTTTTTTCATTGGTTTGTCGAACTTTTTGTACTTTTCGGATTCCTTTTATCAAGACAGCTGGAAAAATATTTTTAAAATCAAAATATGAAACAAGTTCAGAAAAGACAAATTAAGCCAATGCTCCATAATTTTTTTTTTTTGCTTATTTTTGTTTCTAGTGAACTTTTTTATGTCTTTTGGTAAAAAAAAATTAATTTTTTTAGTTGCTCTCGTGGACACGATTTGGATTAGTAAAAAGTTGACTAAAAAAATCACACACACAAAAAAGCAGCAGCAAGATTTTGATTTCTTTAGCCCAAATTTGGCCGCCGCTAATGGGGTTCAATTTTATGTTAAATGAAATTGATGAGAAGTGGAATTACCCAAAAAAAAAAAAAAAAAAATTTTTGATGAGAAGTAAAGAAATTCTTCTAAACTTGCAGATGGTGCACCATCTCCAAACAGAGCATACACCACTGAAGACTACTTGAAGATAACAGAAGAGCAGCTGAAAGCATCCGCTGCCCAACCGCGGACGCAAACATCCCCTCTAGAAGAAAGCCAGTTTGAACCGCAAACTCAGCCACAAGGTTCGTAATTTATAAATGATTCTCTCTCTCGATCTCTCTCTCATTTGTAGTTACTAACCACAACTGGTAGCAGATGCTTTTGAAGAAGAAGCTGCTGCTGCTGCAACGCCTCCAAACCAGAAACCTAGAAGCGAGACATGAAACTTCCATCAAACGAGGAATTCCCTCCGATTTTTCCTTTGATTAGTGCTTACGACTAGATATAGTCCTTAGACACTTGTTCAAACAACTATGAAGAAGTTGAGTGATTTCCAAGTCCAGTGTGGAATATGAATCTGTATACTTGTGCAAGAGAGAATACTAAAATTTCTGGGCCATTGATTTTTTTGTTTTGTTTTTGTAAGTGTATTGTGTTCTGCTCTAATTTTTGTAGGATAGTATTAACTTTGTGTTGCTGCATCAACTTGAAGGGGCATTGTGACCTCATGTCCACTCCACTTACATGGTGTGGAGAAGAAAAAAATTACAGAATGAGAGATCAATTTCATTGCTCTATGAGACCCATTGTGGGTGTTTGATCTAATAGTTTATAAATTGTAATTTATAGTAAAAGTTGTGAGTATTTTGTAAATATATTAGTTTGGAGTAGAAATATGGGAAAAAATAATCAGTTTGTAGCCGAAGTTGTAATTTTTGAAAGAAATTATAATTTATTATTAAAATTATTAGTAAAAGGTTATAAGTTAATCCTAGAAGCAACGCCAAACAGTCCCAATTAAAGGCACTATTATAATCATATATATAAGAAACTCTACCATCTGACGCGTTGATGCAGCTGCCTTGTTTTGGGGTTTATGCTTACATCGATTGAAATAATGAACAACCAATGCGTATGGAAGTCATTCGAACACCTTTTTATTGTAAGTCTGGTTTTTAGGTATGAATTATATTCAAGAATTTATAATACGAAAAATTAGTAAATGGCCTAATTTATAGGTTATTTATTATTTTTTATTTAGTATAAAAATTTTTAACAAGTAAGGTTCATTTTCATAACAATTTTAACGCGTAAGATCTTTTTGGGATAAAAATATCTTATAACAAATAAATTTATTTGTGTTTTTTAAAAATATTTATAAAAAATACAAATAAATTTATTTATTTTTTATTGAAAACACGTGCAAAGAACGAAAATAAATTTATATGTCTTATTGAAAGTACGTATAAAGAATATAGATAAATTTATCTATACCTTTTAAAATATGTATGGAGAACACAAATAAATTTATCTGTCTTTTATTGAAAGTACGTATAAAGAATACAAATAAATGTATCTGTGTCTTTTCAAAATATGTATAAAGAATATAAATAAATTTATCTATTTTTTATTAAAAGCACGTGTAAAGAATACAAATAAATTTATCTGTCTTATTGAAAGTACGTATAAAGAATACAAATAAATTTATATATTATACATAAATAAATAAAAAAATAAATTTATCTATTTGCATGTTTAATAGATAAATATCAAATAAATAAATTTATCTGTTTGTTATGCAAAATATATAAATTTATCAGTTTATATGGTATTTTTTAAAAAAATTACGCAATTAAACTTTACACATTAAAATTTTTATTTATAAATTTTACACTTTAAAATTTATTTATTTTAGACCTTTTTTCAAATCCCTTTTATAATATTTGATGTCGGAGCACTCATCATGGTGTAAGAGTTCAAGCATAGAATTGAAATTGGAGCAGAAGGATTAGAGCTAGGAACTTCTAGGTTCAGACTTGGGGCATTATATTTGTGAGGCGAATTCCCAAATGGCCTTTTTGCCTCGTGAATTGGATGTTGTAGGGTTTGTTTGAAATGTTTAAAAATTTTGATTTTATTATTATATTTTTAAAATTAAAGTTTAGGATAAATTTTTAGTGTAGTTTATTTTTTAAACTTTTTGTTTAGATGTTATTGTTCTTATTTTTTACTTTTAAATTATAGTGTTTGTGATATTGACATGGCTTGTTAAAAGTAGAATTAACTTTTGAATTAAAGATATTTTACTAAAAAAAATTTAATGTGTTTGGAATGTATATAATTTTTTTAAAAATTAGAAATGAAACAAACCTAGTTGGCTTTTTAGAAAATTAAACGGTATAACTTAAAATATGATTCTTTTTTTAAAGAGAATTAGAAACATATTTTTTTTACCTTTTAAATAATATTTTAAAATAATTTTCCTGAATCAAAATGCAACTTTTCTCAAAAACTAAAACAATCAAAAAGATCTTTTTGGTAATTCGTCCGAACGCATCCCACATCGGAAAATTTAGGTAGCGTCTGCAAGGTTTTTAATAGAATAATTGTATTCGAGATTTCACCCGATCACAAGACGACATGGTTGGGTCAAATTTTTTAATTTCGGTTAAGATCCGACCCAGGAAAGTCCCCGGGCCACTTTCCGCCGAGATGTGGGCTCGTAAACGAGTAAAGCTTTTATTGCGAGAGTCCGATTCGCCTTCGTGCGATGGGGGCTGAAACGTGTGTAGAGAGCTTAAGGGCTCTTGCCTAAGCAACTTGGCCAGTTTCACAGTTATTCATGTGGGCCCGCAAGGGCTAACTGAACGGGGCTTACGTTCTTGTGATCACTTAATTATATTAAATCCTAGCCTTGTATGGAATAATTTTGGTAACTTAATTTTTTTATTTATTAACTGAACCGGGCTTACGATCTTGTGATCACTTAATTTTATTAAATCCTAATCTTGTTTGGAATAATTTTGGTAACTTCATTTTTTTATTTATTTTTAACGGATCGATTCTGAATATAGCATATTTTATAGAACTATTAATTACTATTCAATTATGTAATTTGTTAATTAAACTAATTTGATCCATGTACATCTATATTTCTTAGAATAGATAAAATTTGACTATCTCTTCAACCAAAACATAGATTCAACTTTGAAACTTTTATACACACTTAAGATTTTGTAAATTTTTAAAGTAAAATAAGGTTTTACTCGTTCTATTAAATCCATGCTCAAATAGTGAGTTTGAACATTAATTTTTTATTCACCACTTAACGAATATTTCCACTCGAATGAGAATGCATATCAATCTAGACTTGTCATCGAGTTTCACAAATATTTTGGCCAAAAATTTGCCAAAATTAGTTTTGAAACTTTGTTTTTTAAAAAAAAGCCTTTGAATCACTTAATTGGTTGGAGAGAACCAAGCTATTATTCATTAATTCGTGTTATCACTATTTAATAATATATATATATTTATATTCAATTTTATTATACATTGTGTCATCTATTAAAATGATTTAAATTAAGTAGTTACATTGGTCCTGTTTGGGTTAAATTGCAAAAATCTTGATTATTTGTCTTTTTTGAATTTTTTTTTCATCTTTAGCTAATTTTTTTTATTATTTCCGAATCATTTCAATTAGATAAACTAGAAAATCAAAAAATTGATAAAAATATAAAAAAATTCACGGAAGACAAAGATAAGTAAAATTAAATTTGGCTTATTACTTTATTTTTTTTGATTATTTTTATATTTTAAAAAAATTAAATTATTTTTTCAACTTGTCTCGATGAGAAGAGTCGACAGGTATAATAGTTCGATTAAATAATTAAAATTTTTTACTAAATACAAAAATAAGTTAAACGAAATAAGCAAAAAAAAAAATGGAATAGATTAATAGGTAGTGTGAGGCCAAGCTCATTAAAGAGCCTCATGAAAAACCCATCGTCGGTCTGCTTCTCTACTAAACCTCTGCGAGCAGCTGAAAAGGAATAGATTGAGTATTAAATATTGAAATCTACCAATGGAGTAAGTGAAGGTCCATTCCGCACTTTCGTTGGCCATATCATGATTAAAGCCCAATACTAATTTAATAATTTAAATAAAAAATTTAATAGCCAAACTCAAAATATTTAAAGTCATGAATTTTTTAATCGTAGAACATTACTTTTTCATATACCATCATACTCATTAGGTGTATAGGTCCCATTTGATAATTGGTATAGATTGAATAAGATTAATAATAAGATTGAATTAATGTATGAATTAATAATAAAATGAAATTAGTAATAATGTGATATTAATTTTTTTAATGTTTGATATAAGTAGAATTAGGTAATAGATTAAACAAATTCGTGTTTGATTTGAATATAGGATTAAATATGTGGGATAAAATTATATTTGTTAATTTTTAATATTATCCTTAATGCTTCAGTCATTTACTTGTGCAATTCAAGCCTTGTGTTGGGACTTTTTTAGTCTTATGAAGTAAAATATTTAATTGAAAAATATTTTACTTTATTTTTATTAAACTAAATATTAAAAAAAAGTTTAAATATTTTAACATTTTTTTAACTTCTAAACGAATGGTACCAAAATAAATAACAAAATAATTCAATTTCATATTTGTTTTAAAATATATGGATGATAATATAATTTTATATTTCTATGTTTACCGTTCTCATTCTGACGGGTAAAACATAAAAGCCTGGCTTTAGATGGGGAAAAAACCCATGCGATCAATGAGTTGAATTAACATTATTTTATATATTATAGATTCAGTTTTGGCATTAACGTTAATAATTAAGAACAAATTGTTCATTTTACTAACAATCTCTTGGACTGAATTACAAAAGACAGGAATAGGTTGGGTTTGCTAATCCCACTGTCTTCTGCAATTACTAAACCGGCTGGACTAATAGTCCTTTCCAATTTCTTGAATTAAACGTGACTAAAATAAATTTACTTCACTAACAATTCAATTCATGATGCTATAATGGGCATCAAACATGCCCATTAGATATACAATTTTATGACTTTTTATCCTCATCAATTATCTCTGATACCGTTAGTTTATAACAAATCAAGTAAATTATTAATTTAATAATTTAAATAAAAAATTTATCAACACAAAATGTTTAAATTTAAATTATTAATAGTAACGGAGTTGCTTCTATACATACCATATAAATTATTTTTGCACCGATAATATCTCCGGGCAACACAGATTATCTCTACAAAACTCTATCAAAATATTTACATAACTCTCTTTTTGGGTCAAACTCTTCTTTTCCCTTATAATATACTTAACATAGCTATCGGATGGGTTTTCGACAGTCCCCGCCAACAAGTTTCACATTTATTAACTTTTGTTAATTAAGTAGGATCCTTAAGAAGTTTGCAACTACTCGTTTACAACGAGATTTATTAACTTTTGTTATAATTAACAAATCACTATTAAAGAAAATGAGATTCATTATTCATAGTGTAAACTCAAGTTAAAAGTAATCACACAATCGAAGCATTTATGATCTATTGAATACTGATAAATAAGCACAAAACATAAAATCGGCAAATATTGTGTTTTTTGCAACATTTTTCAAATGAAAAAATAAACATAAACCATTACCGACAAAAACTAAACCAAATCAAATCAAACCATTTCACACATACAACAATATCCAATATTAAAGACACAAACACACATTTATAAGCTTTTATGTATCCAACCACTTCTAATTAAGCCTCCATGAGAAACTCCTTGTCCTTCTCCAACTTCTCCAAAGCATTAACTTCCAAGCTGATCTCCACATCAATGCTTCTTCCTCCACTCTTCCCCTGATACAGATACACCATCCCATCAAACCGGTTGTTCGACCCGCTCCTCACGCTCTCCGGTTTTCCCCACCCGAAATCCACGTCGTATACCTTGAACCTCGGCGAGCTCCCCACCGCCACGCAGTTCACTCCGGCATCCTTGAACTGAAAGATCTTCGGGTTGCTCTCCCACTCACTGTTCCGGGCGTCAATGGCTTTCGAATCGTGCATTTCTATGGCTTTTTGAATCATCGCCGCCCCGAACTCCGGCGGGTGCGCCGACAGCAACCCGGCCGCAGTGCCAGTGAATATAGCCTGAATCAGGTTCCCAAAGTAGCTCTCCGGCATTGGCGGGTCGACCCGTTTGCGGCAGTCGGCGAAGACAGTGAAGACGGTGATGTCCTCCGGTTTGAGCTGACGAGCACGTGTGACGGCCAGCCACACGTGCGTGGAGAGAGACTGGAAGGTGGAGAAGGGTTTGGAGCCGTCCGATGGATTGGAGTTGACTCTTGACTTGATCTGGTCGATTGCTGACTCCGAGAACTTGAAGATTCTCTCCCTGAGAGGTGGGTCCGCGTGGTTCCCGTTGCCGTTGGATGTCGCGGAGTGTTGGGGAGCGTCGGATGGGAGGGAGAGGTTGAGCTTCACGCGCGTGTTTCGCACTTTGGTGCGCTCGAGAAACGGTGGGACCGATATGGATTTGGACCCACGGCAGATCTCGGCCCATGAGCTCATGAAATGCCACGTGGAGGTCCCGTCTAGGATCGCGTGGTTGAAGGCACAGCCCATTGCCAGTCCATCTTTCAACTTTGTAAGCTGTATCATCAAATTTTTTATCACCATTGGTGGGTCCCTTTGGAAAAATTAATCATTATTTCTAAAAACGAGTTGAGATTCTTTATCCAAATTTAAGGATCAGCAGACATATTTAATAATTTTTAATTTATTAAAATAAAAAGTTTGTAATTTTTAAGACAAATAATCACATGTCTTAAAAACATCCATACGAGAGAATGCAATCATCAGCTAATGGACTTAAAAGAGTAATTATTCAAGAATTCTAAAGTATCATGTATAATATTTTTACTTAATTATATAATAAAATTATTTTAGGTGAGATAATAATAGTTTATATTTTTTATATATAAAAAATAATTTAATATATATTAGTATTTTTTATTTATTAAAAATATTTCATAAATAATGTCGCATCATACTACCTGCTGTGCGTACTCGGTAAATTTTCATGGATTTAATCACATAATTTTTTTATATAATTTTTTTTGGTTTAGTGAAATTTTTTTATCTTAATTTAAACAATAATACTTTTCAAAAAGAAATCAAAAAAGTAAAAAAAAATTAACTAAATCATTAAAAAATGCATACAAGACGGAAAAAAAATACTTTAAAACTTTTATGTAGTTTTTTTGTTTTTAGTAATTTTTGTTAATTTTTTTTCAAAATGACTATCATTTTAGATTTATTTTATTGTAATAAATTGAGAGAGTAAAAAGACAAACCTAAAAATTTTAAAAATTCATAACGAACAAAAAAAAGTCACAAAAAAACTACTAAAAAATCTAAACCAAACAGAGCTTTAGGTGTGCTTTGTGGCTATCAAAGAAAGCTAAGCATTGGGATCCACGGTATGCAACTGCCTTATGGAACTTTTTAATATTTTTTGTTTATTTTATTTTTTATTTCAGATAACAAATAGGGGATAAATTAAAAATACGGATTATTTTCAAATATTTCTTCTATTTTTGTTGTAAAATATGTTTTTAGTATTTACTGAAAAGTGGGTCTTTTTTTTTCAAAAAAAAAGAGTTCATAATCAATTTTCAAAAACTTTAATCTCTAATATTTGAACAAATGAACTTAATAAAGTATAAATATACAACAGTTATTTTTGCAAAGTTACTTGAAGTAATTTTTATTTTTCTGATATTAATTTTAATTATAAATTATAATTTTTTTTAAATATTCATAACTTATGTTACAAGATATAATAAATTTTTTTATTTTAATTATAAGTTAACATATTTACTAAATATTTAAATTTTTTTTATTACAAATTATAATTTATAAATTATTAATTTTAACAATAAAAAAAATACAGTAAAAAGGATACAGTCAGGCAATGTGAAATATGCAGGCTAAAAAGTGACTATATACCAGTTATTTATTGAGGGCGTGGGACCTACTAAATTTGTATCAATATATGAAAGTGTGTCTCAAAATAGTAATTTTTATTTTTTATTATTAATTTTAATTTTAATTTATAATTTTTGTTATAATTTATAATTATTTTTTTATTTTAATTATAAATTTTAATATTTACTAAACGTTTATAACTTCTACTCTAAGTTATAATTTATAAATTATTAGTTTTAATTGTGCTAAACACCACCTATAATTTTCAAACAATAATGTAAGAACAATCAAATTATTTTATTAAATTAACTTATTAAATAATGCAACACAATTATAATTATTAAATAAAAATAAAATATTTGTAAAATTTATTGTATTAATATTAATAATTATGTCACATTTTATTTGTAACAATTGAAAGTAAAGGAAACTCGTGTAAAATTTATAATACCAATATTTATAATTGTGCAATGTTTTTTTTTTTAGGTTACTAAAATTGTGCCATGTTATTTCGTTGAATGGTAGTTTATAGAGTAAATTATACTTTATCTCTTCTGATATTTAAGCTTATTACAGAAATTTTTCATGGAGTCTTTGAAATTATATTAAATTCTTTTAAAATTTAATTTTAACATCAATTGTACTCAAACGTTAAATTTTTAAACAAATTTTTATGATCAAATTCGTTTATTACGTAAAATTTGTCGAGTTTATTTAATATGTAAAAATTGAAATTAATCCGATATTTGTAACTAATTGATTGAATAATTTTTATTTATTAGAAGATCTTATTCAATCACTTAGTTATAGATATCGAATAAATTTAAATTTTCACATATTAAAAAAATTTGACGAGTTCTACAAAATGAACAGATTGGATCATAAAAATTTATTTAAAAATTTAATAATTTAATGTAATTAATGTTAAAATTAAATTTTAAAAAAATTAATAAATACATCATGAAGGATCTTTGTAATAAACTTAAATATAAGTGCAGGTAAGTTTAATTTACTCTAGTTTTTATTTCTTTCCACACATTTCACATTGATAAAACTGTTCGGGATTGTACGACTATTATACAGAGCGGACAGAGGCTGGACTCCATTAATGCGAAGGAGATTAAGGCTATGTTTGGGATTGTTTTTTTTATATTAATTTTTACTGTGATTTTTTTTTGTTTTACTAAAATTTCTGATTTTTTCATTTAATTCTTTTTCGATTCATTATGATAAAATAAATCTAAAAGCATTTTAATTTTGGCTAAAGTTAAAAAAAAGTATATTAAAGATAAAAAAGCCTTACAAAAGTTTTAAAGTAGCTTTTTTCATCTTATTTGCATTTTTTTTTATTTTTTTACTTTTTTTTATTTCTTAAAACGTAAGAAATTTTAAAAGTATCATTTGAGTTAATGTAAAAAATTTTTTTACTAAAATTGGATGTAGGTCATACAAAAAAAATTATCCACCCAGATACTTTTAAAATTTTTCTTGTAAATAAAAAATATAAAAAAATCAGATAAGATAAAAGAGCCATTTAATGGCCTTTTGGTGGTTTTTTTCATCTTTAATATTTTTTTTTTAATTTTAGTCCTATTAAAAATATTTTTAAAATTCTCTTATGACAAAAAATAAAAAAAATAAAAAAAATAAAAAAAATAAAAAAAATCTGATTTAGTAAGGCCAATAGATTTTAAATGATTGGAATTTGTGAAAGCAAGCACCCAAATTTTAAGATGTGATTTAAGAATTTAAAATATGGGTCCTGTTTGGATGGATTTTGTTTATATTTTTATTAACTTATTTGCTTAGTAGCAAATAAGTTAAATTTTATTTAAGTCATTTTATTTGGGTGGCTTGTAGCTTATTTGTTTATTGACTTATAAGTGAGCTTATTTGCTTATTTAGCTACCGAAACAAGTTTATTTGATTATTTACTTATTTACTTATTTTTTTGTTTTTAACTTATTTAGTTATTCAAACGATATGGCTTATTTTTTGGCTTATAAACCAATAAACAAATAAGTAAAATTATTTTTTGGCTTATTATTTGCTTATTAGCAAATAAGTCAAAACACAAATAAACTATTGCGTTTAGGTGACACAAATAAGTCACTTTGTTTGGCTTATTTGTTTAAATAAGTAACTTCGTTTGGGTGATTTTTGACTTGTTTGGCTTATTTATTTATTTTTATTAGTTTAAAATTTAGCTTATTTGATTCGTTTGGGCGACGACGTAACTTATTTTTGACTTATAAGCCAAATAAGTTAATAAGCCATGCTACCCAAACAGGGCCAATGTATTGAGATAAAAAAACATTTGTGTATTGGATTGATTTCTTGAGCCAGTTTGTTTTAAATTATTTTAATTTAATATTCAACCGAAAAATTTTCAAAGATCGGCTAAGATGAAATTAACTACTTAAGTATGTTAAATTAATTAATAATTATTTAAATATTTCAAAAAAGTAAAATGAAATTTTTAAAAAACACAAACGGAATATATTTTAAAAATATTTTTTAAATCAATTCTAAAAATAAACTTAAAATTTTTTTAAAACATAAACAAATAAATTTATAATTATTTCAATATTATGACCACGCTATCACCGTCACCATTTAAGGCCTAGTCCCCGTCAAATGAATTCAATACATAGCAAAGGACATCAAATCTGCTAGCTAGGTTAATCACTAACATCTATATCAAGGAATTTAACACATAGCAAGCCACATCAAAGCTCCAAGGTAGAGAGAACTATTCTTAAATCTGGCTAATATAGAATCATTTTTCCTATTTCAATCAAATGAATGTTCCATTCTTTTCCAACATCACATCCTCCAAATTCCAATTTCTTTAAAATTCTAATAACTTTATTTGGTAAGCTCAAAATAAATCAATAATAATCCTACCAAACAGTTATTACGTATGTTTTATCAAAATAATTATTCATATAAAAATTTAATTTGATCAGATCTAAATAAATTCATAAAATAATAATATTTATTTTACAAAATAAATTATTTAAACTTAAATAATTTATTTTAAACTAAAATCGTCTATTTTGTAACTAAATTTATTGATATTCGATCAAATTAAATTTTTATATTTTTTTTTTCAATTTGGCCGATAAACAATGTTGATTACCATTATGGATTCATTTTAAATCTACAAAATGAAATCTTAAAAGAGTTTTAAAAAAAAGAGTCTAATCACTCATTTTAGTTTATTTTTGTTTATTTTGAAATATTTTTATATTTTGATAAAAAAAAAACTTAATTTTAGTGAGTCTGAATAGAAAGAGTTTAAAAGAATAATAATTTGATTAAATAATAAAAAAATTAATTTAATTAAGTACGCAAAATCAACTCAGGTAATTAATTATTAATTATTATTTTTATTAATAATAATATATTTTTCTCAAAAAAATTAAAATTAACACATTTTTACCGATAAAAAATAATAATTATTGATTATGTAATTTAACTCCGTTTACTTAAGACTTTTCACGGTGGGAATTACCTGCACGGCCAAGAGTGGGCGGTGTAGCCCTTCCAAATTCAAGACACCGTTGTAAGGCAACAGCTCTTTCAACTTGGTGGTGCCTTCCTCCACCAACAGATCGGCGACTTCCGTCCCCTCCGCGGCGGCGGCCACCACCTCCACGCCGTCCATATCGTCGTCGTACTCCACCCTAAACACCCCGTCCTCATCTTTTCCCAACTTTCCCGCCAACTGGTAAAATTCCTCCAGCACCATTTCCATTCCATCCTTCAATTTCTCCACAATATCCTCAAAATCAGCTTCGCACCCTTTGTAAATCAACAACTTCTGGTTATAATAGAAGGCCACATAAGGAAGATCAAACGTGATCAATTGGCATTCTCGTCTTCCGATTGGTTTTCTGGGTTTGATGTGGGTTTTGCTGAGGGCTTTCACCTTCATCGTCTTCTCTTCCTTTGAAAGTTCAGCCGCCATGGTTGGTGAGGAAGAGAGAGCTAGAGTTCTGAAAGCAGGTCAGGGAAGAAGAAGAAGTAGAGGGGAGAAAAAAAAAACGGTGAAAAGGGATGTGAGTTTGGGGAAATGGGTTTTGGGGGGATAAATTTTATAGGGGAGTTTTGATTGGAGGCGGTTGGAGAGCATTTATGGTTTTCATGAGAACAGTTGTGGTCCATTAATGGCGTTCTTTTGCCTCTCTGCTGGTTTGGGTGGAGGTTGAGTTAAAGGTGGCTTTCTTTATTTTGATTCTTCAGTTTTGAACAGGGGTTGTCGCTAAAATTAAGCTCCATCCACTTTTTGGATTTATATAATTTGTCAAAACCAGAAAAAAAAAAACACAAAAAAGCTGCCCTTACATTTGAAATAATAATAATAAAAATAATGGTGATATTGATATACATAATGATAACCATGTCTAATTCAGTACATAAAGACCTCTTTTACATGAAAAATTATTCAATAATGCTACAAGGGCATGGTCAGGTGCAATATAATTATTATTTTATATATATTTTAGGATACAGACTTTTTTTACATGAAAAATTATTCAATGCTACAAGACCATGGTCAGGTGTAATATAATTATTATTTTATATATATTTTAAGATACAGATTTCTTTTACATGAAAAATTATTCAATGCTACAAGGCTATGGTCATGGTCATAAGGTGTAATATAATTATTATTTTATATATATTTTAGGCTACTTGTGTCCGTCACCAATTTTCCTGACTAAATTTCTAAAGGCCAATCACACTATTTATTGGCAGTAAGTCTAACTAAAATTGACTTATAGTGAGTTTAATTAAAATTGAAATAAAATTTTAAATAAACTAACGGTCTCTTTTAATAATAATAATAATAACGGCATTCCTTTCTAATTTTTACGTGATTTCTTACAATGCCACCATCACATACTTTCTTATTTTAAGACTTTGGAGCTTAGGTGGCGTACACTCCGCTCTCCACCTAATAATTACAATGAATGGCTTGTCGATTTTAGCCGTTTTATTGGCTATTAAAATTTCTTTTAGGATAATGCATTATCATTATCTTGACGGAAGAAAGGCCTATCAATTTTGAGCCATTTGGTTCTGTCGAGCAGTTGGATCTTTTGAGCCTATCGATTTTGTGTGGAATGGTCCAAATTTCATAAAAGTTGGATGTGGGGCGAAGACGGTAACAAAAAAAATAATTTTAGTATAATAATATAATTTTTGAAGAATTCAATAACTCTTATTCTTAAGGAGTCGTGAGCATTATTTATACAATAATTTTTAATTTTATGCCAAGAATATTATTTTTTAATTTTAATAGCTTAACATATTTTATAAAGGCTTCGGGAAATATAATATATATCTAAAATGTTTATATTAAATATTCTTCCTAATAACAAATGGCGACCAAAAAATAAGAACGACAGTTAATAAAAATTGAATAATGTACACTTAGCATAGAATGAAAGAGTATTGTATAGGAATAGTTATTAGAAATTATTAGTAGTTATAGAATTATTTTTAAAAATATTTGTATTGTACTCATTGTAAGGGACACCAACTTTATTAATTCACGACGAATTTTTATCTTTTATTTTTGCATTAAAAGTGGTATAATGTAGATGACTCCCGTTTTTCAAAGACCTTCAAGTAAGGATGCTCAACATTTGCCAAGTAATCATATGTGAGTGGCGATATTTTTTTATTGTAATCTTTGTTTCTATTTTATGAAAATTAATAATATCTCATTTTATTAGTTTTTAATCCTTTATTTTCTTGTCAAAGTCTCTTGGTTTGTTCGGCCATTTAAATTTTAATAAAGTTCTAAAATCAGACATTGAACCTCCGATCTATCGCATTTAACCTGTCAATGTCGTTGTCGATTTCAACGGAAAATATTATTTTCCGGTAAACAGAAGTCAAGTTGATTTTTGTTAAAAGGAATTTGTGGTGTTTAGGTTCTGTTTGAATTTTTTTTTCTTTTTTTTTTTGTAGTAGTAGATTTTTTTTACCCCTAAAAAACCCACTATTAAGCTGGGGTATATGGGATAATAAAAAGAGTCTATTTGGTTTTTTTGTCTTATTTTCTTAAGTAAAATAAAATTTTATTTTCATCTCAATTAAAATTAAAAGACATTGTACAAAATAACAATAATGCTCTTCAAAGAAATTATTATTTTTTCAAAAAATAGGCATATTGAATAAGAGTTTTACTTTTAAAGGATAAAGAAGATATTGAACATTTTCATAATTTTCTTTTCCTTTTCTATTCTTTACTTTTTTTCAATTTTTAATTTTTAATTTTTGCTATTAATGGCAAACAAGACAAACATACACACTTAAGCGAATAAACATGGAATTCAATGCCTTTTCAAGTCATTTTAAATCTAATTGAGTCTTAATTAGAGTGTTTAATAGTTTCCATCCCCTTATTTAGTAAGAGTCTTTCCTTTAGTACTAAAAGTCAAGAAGAAGCTGCCAATTTATTTGAAGAAAACATGTCTAACAATTTTTCGTAATTTTTGCAATAAAATCGTGCCATAATAAGACTGTCATACTCTTAACGTCTGTCTCCCTAAGACAGATTGAGGGAGATAGACAGAGTCAATTTCAAAAGAGCGTAACGAGTTGGGATGGAACCGGCTTTTTTTATATTTTGTTCTCATTTTGCGGATTTGTTTAAGAAACAACAACAAAATTTTCAAAGCAAAAAAAAAAAAAAAAATCAATAGCAGCAAGCCTGTCCTACTGCTATTTCTGAATGCAAACAAGAATTCTAACTAACAGAAGTTGTCTAGTGAGGAAAATTAAATGCAAAGAACTTCAACCTAACAGTAAAACAATAAAAGAAAAATAAGGCATTGGAGCCTTACACAAAATACAGAAATAACAAAAACATTGAGATTTTTCTTGAACCAACTGAACATGAAAATTATGTTGGAATCTGTGAATTTCATTGGCCATTGAAATTCAGATTTCAATAGCTGGATCAATTACAATTGAATTGGCC
>JAOTRH010103482.1:0-15768 GCA_034768845.1 Heliamphora exappendiculata
CCCCACGTTTAAGATATGGATTCCCGATAAATAAATTAGGTTACTAACAATCCGATTTAATTATCCTCTTTTCCTCGCAACTGCACCGCTTAACCTTTTCATATGCCGATTCTGAAGATCCACTGTACAGGTTTAGCATAGTCAAACCTATAAGCAAAGCACATGAGGGGAAACTCCTCAACCTAAATCAGACGTGATTTTCGTCAGCTAATTATCAATCATCGAACAAATAATGCCAGTACCCAACTCATCAGTATTGTTGATCTCATGGAGAAAATCTCAGCCATTGATGACTCAAAGCACTGTACATCATCTAAACACAATTAATCAATCACTTCAGGATTAAGAGTTCGTGCAATACATGATAATACGGGATGTGGATTAATTCATATAATCAGTATAGAATCGATCATCCTGTTGATCCCGCTCAATGCACTCCAAGTGTACTAACACATCAAGTTCGAACATCGAATTCCCAAAACCTAAATTTGATCCGTTTGACCTAGCCAAGACCAGCTACTATAACGATGTACCAATGGAATGTTCGGGTCCATTGCGATTGTGAGCCTACCTGTATAATCTTTCAGAACCTTTGACCCAATCTTCCGTGCAGCACACACCGAGTCAAATACTTGACAGAATATACGGACTATGCATTCATACTTCACAAATATAAATATAAAACCATAAATGAAAAACCATATCAAAATATTTCTTATTAATATGCCAGGGATCCAGAATGAAATACATAAAAAGCATGATTTTTCAGTATACATTCCTAACACAGATCTCGTTCTAAACTTGGGTTTTTAGGCCTACAATACTGACTGGTCTGAAATTGACACACTTTGGCAAAAAGGTTATACTTCGAGTTCTACTCATTCAAATCCATTTAAACTAATTTTTTATGAAAGATAACATTGAAACCCAGGTCTCAGGTTTCCTTCTAGCGGTGGTTGTGCGCTCGAGCGGTCTGATGCCAGAGAGTTGGGTCGGTAGGTAACCGATCGAGCGGTGGTTGTGTGCTCGAGCGGGGTTGTGGCAGTGTGTTATGTCGATAGGGGACCGCTCGAGCAGTGGTTGAGCGCTCGAGCGCTTAGGTGGTGTTAGCCTTCGAGCTAGGCTTGGTTTGTGAGTTGTTGGTTGTCCATGTGAGTGGATGTCGGGTTGTTTGACGGGTGGCATCATGATGTGAAGTTATATCTGGCTATGTGCGTTTATAACATGCTTTATCCATTTATAACTCTATTTTATTTTTGTACGAATTATGTAAGTGGATTACATGGCTTTGATGTCGTTATGTATAACATGGTTTATGCTTTAAAACGCAGAGTTTTATAGGCATGTATGTGTGGGTTATGAGAAACGAATGCATGTGGTGCGTGTTACATGAGTTGCAAGTGTTGTGTAAATAGCGTGTGTAGCATGTGACGTGGTTTGTGAAATGTAGTGATAGTACGTAATTTTATGTATTTAAATCCTGTTTAGTTTATCCATAGGTGTATGGTATGGATAGATGAACAGGTGGTTCAATGAATGTCAGCTCTGGCGGGCGGTGCATTGACGGGGGCTACGGTCGTTCGATTTCATTCTGAGAAGATTACGTTGGGGCTACGGTCCTTCGGTCTCAGTCTGAGAAGATTGCGTTGGGTTTACGATCCTTCGGTTAAAGTTCGTAAAGAGGCATTCGATAGGGCTACGGTCCCCCGGTGACAGTCTGTAAAGATGCATTGATGGGGCCTACGGTCCATCGGTAAAAGTCTGAGAAGATTCATAGATTTCATGTAATGCATATTGGGATGGATAAACCAAACTTTTGTAAAAGAAATGTATCAACGGCCTACGGGAGTCGAAGTACAAGAATCAATTTCGGGGCTCTTGTGAGTTCAACATGGTTTTTATCCTCGCTTTCTCGTTGCTTGTGAAAATTGTTTTAAAGGCTTGAAAGAGAGTTTAAAATTGTACCTCGTTTTCCTAGCATGTTTAGCTTATATTGTATGCCTGTTTAGTTTTTGCTGAGCTTTGGCTTACGGTGTAGGATTTAATTTTCTTTAGGTACCAGTCACGTAGGTTGATCCAGAGTTGCTGGAGAGGTGGAAGAGCTGCAGTCTTCTTTTTTATTTTTCTGTTACTGTATATTGTAACATGTTTTTCTTGTGTTAGAACCGTGTAATGTATGTTGTTTTGCGATTATATACAATGCATGTATTATTTTTTTTTGAGAGTATGTTCTCAGGTTGGGTTATGTTGTTTGTTTGTGGGTGTTTCATGTGATCCGGAGTTTGGGGCGTGACAATTTGCTTGGTTGGAGCTTGCTAGAGGCTTAATTCTTGTTGTTTGGTCACCTAAGAGGTATGATCTATGACTATCTATGAAAATTTGTTGGACATGAGTTGTGTATTTTGAGTTTAGACATAAAAGCATGATAAGTTTATGTTTTTGAAATCCTAGGTTAGGATTAGATGCTAAAGCACATTTAACCTTGTGTTTTGAATGATTTATGGTAGCCTTATCTTGATATTATCGTTAGAGAACCTTAAACTTGTGGTTTCAAAAGTTAGGGTTTAATTAGAGTTAAAATCATGAAAATTTGAGGGCTTTGGGGTTGTTGGACCTGAATAATGAAATTGAATGAATTTTGAATAAATTGGGGATTGTATTGACCAATTTGTATATTAATTTCAAAAACTTTGAGGATACATGAAAATAATGGAGAAATGGATTGGAAATTTTGAGAAACTTCTATGGGTTGGATGAATGTGAACAATAATGTGAGATATTGGATTTGGGTGTTAATTATGTTAATTCGAATATGTGAACTATGGAAATATTTGAATTTGTTGATAATCGAAATCCTGATCGTGTTGGATTTGACGAGAGGAACTTGGTTGACGATTAGACTCATGTTATTTTAAATATAAACGATCTAATTAAGGTATCATGTGATTGGATTGAATGATTAGGTTGGGCTCAAGTAGCTCCTTGGTGAAAGATCGAAAACTTGCGTAATGTATGGTAGGCCCTTCCATCGAGTTAACCCTTGTAAAAGTGTGCCCTGGGTGGCCCACCCATCGATATTTTTGAGAAAAATAAAAAATGTGTCCTTTCCGTGTCAGGCTATAGAATGGAAATTTATCCATTAGGTCTCGCATGACCCGATTGTGATAACTACACCTGTCTCAAGGAATGATTCATGTTTGTAAAAGCTTTATAAAGTTATGACGCCCTATCGTCTGGGCACGTCAGGACATACATAACTATAAATAAAGAGAATATTTTAGTCATTAATTCATAATTACATATAGTAAATATTACATTATTGAGAGTTTCGAACTAATCACAGGTATATAACGTTTACAGTTTCACAAAGTATTTACAAAAAATTAAAATATGCGCCAGGAAACTGAATCAAAAGAATAAAAAGAAAGTCTTGAATCTTCATCAAGTATCGTTGGGATTCTACTTGCTCCTAGAACTCACCCTAGTATTCATAGCCTTCCTCTTATTTGGGGATGCTTTCCTTCAAAGATTTCTTCTGCCTCACTTGTGGCATAAATGTCATGAGTCAAAGCCTAGTAGAAAACAGTCTAAACCTTCTAACCAATCTCATGTCACAAAATATTCTACAACGCATATCATTTAACACGTAGCACATTTTTTTTAGTCAAGGAGACACACAAATTTAACAAATTATAGCATGACAACCAGATATATAAACAAATGTGCAAGTATGTAATGCCATAGATGTAATGTAAATGTCTAACCCAACAAACACCCAGAATCATAAGATAGATTCCACACCAAAAATTTCCAAAGTAGACTTTATAGGTAATTGATCACCAAGCATATCCTCAAGCCTCGTTGGGAGTAGTAAATCCATTGCCGAGCTTCATACCATAGTTGTTTACTGCAAAATAGCAATGGTGGGGGGGCAAGCCATTAGCATCCTTATCCTTCGACCAACAAAATAATAACCATGCGTAAAACCAATAATCTCACCTTAAGATCTGGGATGCACGCTTGTTGTCATCCCAAAGTCGAAGTAACCAGAGATAGAATGCTAACGATGAACCCATAGTGCCCAGCCAGTTCCATGATAAACAATCTCCCAAAACATTTACAAAATCGACAATTAGGGATGCCTTAGACTCAAAACTGAAAAATAGAACAACTCTAACATATCCCAACCCACAACGGTTTATACAGAATAAACTCTAATATGCCAAGATGCAAGTGTGATAATGTCCATGATACACAATATGCACCTCAAGTACAACTATCAATAGCATGATTTTAAACTAAGCATGGCATAGCACAAGGTATAGCTCGCTAAAACACTAAGTACAAGTATATGAAGCACACAGTTACTACTCTCAAGACGTGGTTCAAAATTGATACCATGTGTTCTAATCATCTTATATTCATTCTAAAACAATAATCATTCATTTCAAATCAAATAACACACGAACTTCAAGTCTCGCAACAAGGGGTACTCTACCACACACTAAACAATTCTAAAGGCCAACTTTCAAGTGTTAATTTAAAAAGGACAGCAAGGTTTTGGGATATCTAGACTTGAAATTAGGTTCTGACTTTTGAAAATAATTTTGATAACAATATTTTCTACAACTTCTATATTTAACACTAAGGTCAAATCCAAAGGTAAATAGGTGAATAATTTCATACAAGTGAAAGTAGTTCGAAATTTACATAGAAAAGTACAAAAAGTGCCTTAGTTGGTCTCAATTTTTGGGTATCAAATCAAGTCCTACAGGTCTATTTTTTTGGATATGTTCTAGTTTAATATGACCCTTACAAGTCTCATGAATAGTGCTAAGCATAGATTTGAATCTCGACTGGTTCGTCGCAAATCGGCCACTACGTATTGAAAATTTGAAGGACCGATTTGGATACGCACCGATATATCGGTGAGAATGATTTTCGTGCATGAATCAACGGGTTCGTAACGGATATTTAGCCAATTCATATGCGTATCAGACCGATTTGGCAAAGAAAAGTACCGATTCGATATATATACCGCATGCGGCCATGCCTTTTGCATCTTCCTTCAGATTTGATTTAGATTTCGTCAAACTTTTGCTCCAAACCCAGATCAGTTTGCTTGAACATTTAAGCTTCATTTGTGTTGCATTTTTTATATGATTGAGCTTCATTTGTACTTGGCTTTGGATCTGATCAAGATTCATCCAAATCTAATCCGTTAATTTTCATCCCGTGTCTGACGTTGGTGACGAGCTTCATCCATGTTCGACAGCACTGATTATTGGACTTGATCATTGCTGTGTTTGCGAATCTAGTTGTTTTGTGTTCGCGCTGCGAATTTGTGACGGTGGAACCCCGATCTAGTGGATTTGACTTTCATTTTCGGTCCGACGAGCTTCATCCCATGTCTAACGGTTCTGATTGCTGCAGATTTGTCATCGTGGTCGCGATTGGAGGCGTTGCACGTCGGCACCGGTTGAAGTCGTGTTCTACGGTCTACCTCTCTGTTTCTTTCTTCACTTGTGAAGTTGTGCTCTATTTTTTACTTGTAAGTTATGGTCTGTTTTTAACTTATAAGCTATGTAACCCTTGGAAATTGAAATTACAAATGCTTGTTGGAAAATCTAGGTGCCCAGGCTTGGACGGGCAACGAAGGTGAGTTTGTTTTTAATTTATAAATATTTTTTAATTTTTTGAATGTTGTATTTAATTAGTATTGATGTTGCTTTTTTTTAAATGTTGTGTTTGATTATGTGTTATTTTTTGTTTTATATTGAATTAAATTTGTTAATTTGGTTCATAAATCATATTTATCAATTAATAAAAAAATTTATTAATTAATTTAGTATTGATTAAGTCACTTTGTTATATTTTTTAATCTTGTAATTTAGGAAATTTCATTGGATACTATTTATTACATACCTAAAAAAATATTTGTTATAATAATGATGTTTTGGTAATGTTCTTAGGAGATTTTTATGTAATTGAACTATAATTTTAACATGTATAAAAAAATATTTGTTAAACTACTAATATTTAATTTTAATTTTGAAAGATAATTATATTTATCTTAATTTAATATTCTTATAAAAATAAAATGAGATGTAAAAGATCATATTTTATACCAAAGTATATTAATTGAATTTAAACTAAAATTTAATATTTTAATTATGAAAAAGATGATATTCTATGTAAAAGACCACTATACAGAGCATATTTTTAAGATTTACTATTGAATTTTTTTAATTAATAAATTATTTTTTCTTGTTTTGAATTATTATGCATTAAACGATATTTAATTGTTTTGGTATATTAATAAATTATTTTCTCTTGTCAGGTTCCGGAGGGAAGGAACATTTCTGCCCCACAGGAACAAGTGGGTGGTACTAATGTTGGCGGTGCTGATGTCGTCCAGGAGATGTTGGCCACTATGAGAACTATGGCCGAAGCAACCAGGGCTAGTGTGCGGGTTCCTGTGCCAAGGGCTTCTATAGCTATGTGGGAGTTTAGGAGGTTGGATCCTTCGAACTTTTATGGGGAGCCGGACCCAAAGGTGGCTACTGAGTGGTTGGAAGTAACCACATCGGTCTTCGATACTCTGGATATCGAGGAGGATGTTTTGGGCATAAAGTTAGTGGCATTCCAACTGCGGGAAGATGCTAGAGAGTGGTGGAAGTTCGCCAAGACCACTGTGGATGACACGTGGGCTGCTTTCACGAAGTCTTCTTGGAGAAGTATTTCCAAAGATCTTCGAGGGATACTTACCGAGAGGAGTTCCTCTCTCTTGTTCAAGGGAACTTTTCTGTGGTCCAATATGAGGCTAAGTTCGTGAATCTTTCACGGTTCACACCTGAGATGGTATCTACAGAGGAGTTGCGTACTCGGAGGTTTGGGAGGGGACTTCGACCTGCTATTAAGGATAGAGTTGCAGCTTTGGATGTGGACGGGTACATCAAGCTGATGAAAGCTACTATCCGGGTCAAGAACTCGTTGGTAGATAGCCGCAGGAACCAGCAAGGCAGTGGAGATACACAATTCCAGAGGCATGGGAAAAAGCGCAAGAGGTCATCTGGACCTAGTTCTCATGTTGCTGGATTGTATCAGCCGCAGTCATCTGCACCTACACTTTTAGTGACCAGGTTGATCTGTTATAGATGCGGACAGTTGGGGCATCGTTCAGTTGAGTGCCAGCAGAAGGGCCAGGCTTAGAGTTCAGCACCTGTCCAGTTATAGGCAAGGGACCCACCTATCTGTTTTAGGTGTGGTCCGTTGGGGCATATTCGCAGATCTTATCCCAGGGAGGGAAATGTTCAGGCCGCGTTAGGAGCATCAGTTGCTTCATCTGTACAGAGACGACAGGCTCCGCAGCAGCTTAGGGCTCAGACGCCTAGGTATGCAGAAGGAGGTGCTTCAGCTCAGTCAGTGAGGTAGCCATCGACTTAGGGTTATGGTGGGTAGACCAGACTGCCACAGGCCAGGGCTTACATTCTTGCTGATCGCAGTGCTTCCAAAGCACCGGTTGCATTTGATGCTGCTGTTACACCAGCCATGATCAGAGGTTCTCTTCTAGACTTTAGATCATGGGCCAGTGTTCTTATCGACACGGGAGCATCACATTCGTTTATATCATTTAAATTTGTATCTTCTTTGGGGTTGGAAATAGACTGGTTAGGTAATACCCTGAGTGTAGAGACCCCAGTTAGTGGGAGTGTGATGCTGACTCTTGTTTGTAGATCTTGCGTGCTGGAGATCGTCGGTCGTTGTTTAGAGTTTAATTTTATCTTCTAGACATGACCACGTTTGACGTCATCTTAGGGATGGACTGGCTGACTACCTACCGTGCGTTTATAGATTGTGAGCGCCGGAGAGTGTCGATCTCTACACCTAAGGGTGATTGCTTTTACTTTGTGGGTGTTCGGGATGAGGGCTTGGTGTCTATGCCCAGTATGGCTCGGGTTCAAGGGAACTTGGGTTTCCTTTTTTATGCTCTCAGATTAGATGACCTGAGTGAGGTTCGAGGGGAGTTACCCCAGTGGTCTGTGAGTATTCAGATATCTTTTCTAATGATTTGTTTGAGCTACCGTCGAGTCAAGATGTGGAGTTCTCAATTGATCTTGTTCCAAGAACTTCTCCTATCTCTATGCCATCGTACCATTTTTCAACGGCTGAGTTGAGAGAACTCAAGGTGCAGTTGTAGGAGTTGCTAGACAAGGAATTTGTGCGGCCGAGTACATTGCCATGGGGAGCTCCAGTTCTTTTTGTGAAAAAGAAGGATGGATCCTTGAGATTATGCATAGATTACAGGAAGTTGAACTAGGTAACCGTGAAAAATAAGTATCCTATGCCTAGGATTGATGACCTGTTTGATCAGCTGAGGGGATCGCGCTGCTTTTCGAAGATTGACTTGAGGTCAGGGTATCACCAGCTAAGGATTTGGGACGAGGACATAGCGAAGACCGCCTTTCGGACTCATTATGGTCACTACGAGCTTCTGGTCATGCCGTTCAGTTTGATGAACGCCCCTGTGATATTTATGGGTTTGATGAACCGTATCTTCTACCCTTATCTAGACAGTTTTGTAGTTATGTTCGTGGATGACATTCTTATTTATTCACCACGAAGCAGATGCACGAGGAGCATCTGCATGTTATCCTACAGCTTCTGAGAGAATATTGCTTGTATGCGAAGTTCGAGAAGTATGAGTTCTGGATGTCAGAGGTGAGATTCCTTTGACACGTGGTGTCAAAGGATGGAGTATCAGTGGACTCGTCGAAGACTCATGCTGTTACGAATTGGCAACGACCGAGGAATATTTTTGAGATTCGCAGTTTTCAGGGTCTAGCAGGTTATTATCGAGGGTTCGTGAAGGACTTCCCTAGGCTTGCAGCACCGATGACGGGTTTGACGTGAAAGGGAGTCACGTTTGAATGGAGCAAGTCTTGTGAGTTAGCTTTCCAGAAGCTGAAGAGGAGATTGACTAGTACACCAGTGCTGATTATTCCTGAACGGGGTTTGGCTTACACAGTGTACTGCGACGCTTCATATGAGGGTTTGGGTTGTGTTCTGATGCAAGAGGGCAAGGTTGTAGCTTATGGATCCCAATAGTTGAAGACACATGAGAGGAATTACTCGACACATGATTTGGAGTTGGCAGCCGTGGTCTTTTCCTTGAAGACTTGGCATCAGTATCTCTATGGTGAGCGTTTTGAAGTCTTCTCTGATCACAAGAGCCTAAAGTACTTATTTTCACAAAAGTACTTAAATCTTCACCAATGACGGTGGATGGAGTTGTTAGAAGACTACGACTTCGATTTGCAGTACCATCCGGGTAAGGCAAACGTCGTAGCTAATGCACTCAGTAGGAGATCTCACAACTCATTAGCTTCTGTGGCTATGCGAGAGTGGGACATACTTGGGGATGCTGGGGAGTTTGATCTGTATCACGGGGAAATAGTGGGAGGTGCGACCTTATATTCAGTTGCTTCATAGCCCACATTGGTTGCACGCGTGGTAGAGGCTCAAAGGACCGATCAGGAGGCTCAGATGATATGGGACCACATTGCTAGTAGGATAGATACAGCAGAATAGGTGGTGAGTTCAGATCAGAGTCTGAGGTTGTTAGGGTAATTATTTGTGCCAGAGTCGTGCCGTGTTGAGGTGCTACATGAGTTTTATCACTCATGTCTTGCAGTGCATCCGGGGGGAACGAAGATGTATCACGATCTACGCCGTCAGTTCTAGTGGACAGGAATGAAGAGGGATGTGATCCGATTCGTTTCTCGTTGCTTTACTTATCAGCAAGTAAAGGTAGAACACCAGAGAACAGCAGGATTATTGCAGTCGTTGCCTATATCTGAGTGGAAGTGGGAGTATGTCACTATGGATTTTGTATCAGGACTTTCATGCTCACCGAAGGAAAATGATGCGGTTTGGGTTGTGGTCGATAGGCTGATGAAATCAGCACATTTTCTTCCCATTCGAGTAAGATACTCAGTGGACAGATTGGGTAGGTTGTATGTTCAGGAGATAGTGTGACTATACGGAATACCTGTGACTATTATTTCTGATCGAGACTCGCGCTTTACATCGCTCTTTTGGCAGAGTCTTCAGGTGCCCTTAGGGACGAGCTTGACTTTTAGTACAACTTTTCATCCTCAGACTGACAGTCAGTCTGAGAAGACCATTCAGACTTTAGAGGATATGTTGAGAGCTTGCGTGCTTGATTTTCAGAGTTCTTGGGAGGATCACTTAGCATTGGTAGAGTTTGCATACAACAACAGTTACCTGTTCAGCATTGGGATGGCACCGTATGAGGCTTTGTGTGGTAGGCCGTGTAGATCGCCAATTTGTTGGACAGAGGTGGGAGAGACCGCTGTTTTGGGACCTGACTTGGTGCGGGAAATGACAGAGGTGATTATAGTGATTCATCAGTGACTGGTGACAGCTCAGAGCCGCCAGAGGAGTTATGCTGATTAGAGGAGGAGACCGTTAGAGTTTGCTGTGGGGGATCATGTGTTTTTAAAGGTCTTTCCTCGCAGATGGTTGATGAGATTTGGTCGTAGCGAGAAGCTATCACCACGTTTTATCGGACCATTTGAGATCCTGGAAAGAATTGGGGTGGTAGCATCGGACCATTTGAGATCCTGGAAAGAATTGGGGTGGTAGCATACCATTTGGCTTTGCCGCCTCAGTTAGCATCTGTGCACAGCGTCTTTCACTTTTTTATGCTTCAGAGGTATGAGTCGGATCCGTCTCATGTGTTAGATTGGACTAAGTTGTGGGTAGATGAGGTTGTGACGTATGAGGAGCGTCCCGTGAAGATTCTGGATACGAAGGAAGTGGTGTTACAGGGGAGAATGATTTCTTTTGTCAAAGTTCAGTGGCTTCATCACGAGATTGAGGAAGCAACTTAGGAGCTTGAGTTTGGGGTTCGTGCAAGATACCCGGAGTTGTTCACCCCGTGACCTTGTAGTGAATTTCGGGGGCAAAATTTCTTAAGGGGGGGAGAGTTGTGAAACCCTGTACCGTTTGATTTTTAATACATGTGCATGTTAGGTGTTTTGACGTCTTTTTAGCTTTTTTGCTTTGATCTTCCTATATGAGTTTTGATGCATGTTTTAGTTAAAATAAGCATGCGAGGTTAGTCCCGGGGGTCGCGAGGAGTTACGGTGCGAATTTTAAAAATTCAAAAAAAAATATTTTAGAGGCCTATAAATATCTAGAGTTAAATATTTTCAAAAGATATTTTCCAAACTTAACTCTCAAATTTTCTCTATTTTCTCTCTGCCTTCTCTCTAACTTCTCGGGGGCCTAGGGCTTGATTTTTGACGGACCAGCAGCCGATCCTTGCTATTGGCTTCATGGTTTATGCATCCATCCAGAAGAAATTTGATTTCGACGACGCTCGAATTTACACGTAGATCGAGGCATCAGGTTTTTGACCCAACGAGGTAGGATCTCATATTCTACTACTATATAAGGGTACAATATGTAATCTTATGCGGTTTCACCATTTAAAAATGCATGAAATGTGATTTTATGTTCTAGATCCAGTTTTGGGTTAAAACTATTTTTCGGCGTTTTGGTTGGATGAAATTGGGTGTTAGATGTTTCTCGTGATGGTTTATGATAGCCTTAGGCTCGAGTATGCCCTTAGGTATCAAAATGTGTGTTTTTAAAGCTTGGTTTGAGGATTGGAGGTCAAAATCGTAGCTGAAATATTTTCTAGGCAGTTCAGTCGATTGAACCCATGAGTTCAGTCGACTGGATCTTGAGTTCGGAGGTTCAGTTGACTGGACTCGAGGGGTCAGTTGACTGAAGTGTTCTCTGGTTCAAAAAATTGTTTTTCCAGTGTGTTTTTCAGTCGACTGGGGTGGGGTCCAGTTGACTGAAATGGTGGTTGTTTGCTTTGGCATTTTGGTGGTTCCTTTGGGGAAAAATATTGGGTTTCTTTTGAGAAATAGGAGGGGTTGTTGATGAAAAGCGTGTTTTTTAGAGGTTTGGAGCTAGCCCTTGGGGTTGAGGCTCACTTTTTAAAACATTTTGATAAAAATATGTTTTTATATGTTTTGGTTTGATCTCCATTGTTTCATGGATTGGATCTCTTGCTTATACATGCATTGTATAACTGCTTTTGGAAAAAACACATTTGAAATGTTTTGTTGATCTCCATGTTGATGGATGGATCTATATACATGTATAATGTACATTTGCAAAAAAGTTTTGTAGTTGATGCTACAATTCAGTTTTTAGAAGATTATCTAGATGTACCGTGATGACGGATATTTGGCACGAGTTACCCTCGGTGAAAGTCCGAAAATATGCGCAATGTAGGTACCTTTGTTATCCTTTTGGATAGTTCCCGTAAAGAAGGTCGGTTTGGGTGCTCTTTTCCCTCGGGTTATTGGGCCCGTGAAGTTAGCTTTTACGTCATGGTGCTCCATATAGAACTTGTCATAGCAGGTCTTAAATGATTTAGGACTAGGTAATGGACAGGAGTCTACAGTTGTTACTTCTATCCCCTTGTGATGGAGTCGATACATAAGATCATATTCTTCTTCTTTTCCACGATAGTACATTCCGTTAGGGAATAATGTTTCTGATTACTGTTCTTCCTTAACTATGGTTGGTAACTTGCAATATTTGCATCGCATGGTTTGAAGGATGAAAATGAGATTTTATGTTAATAAAACCGTTTGGGAGACTTGTGTAGTCTGATGGAAAAACTTGGGGTTTGTGAAAAACCTTTTTGGGTTGTGGTTGAGTTTAGCTCCCACTCATATGGTTGCATATTTTCTTTCCTTACAGCTTCTTATCTGTTTCTATTGGGTTTCAGCTCACAGGTGGAAATTTTCTGTAAAATCATTTTCAGGTGATGCTATGGATGAGGAGTAGCTTGGGTGGTACCCGCGATGGCAGAAGACTTCTATAGTTTTTCTTTTTGGTATGCCTGTTCCTAAAGAAAGGTTTTGTACGCCATAAGACAATATACTGTATGCATGTTGGAACTGCATGTCATTTATATATGAGAGATACACTTTGTTGGGTATTCCATTGGTTTCAACAGGCGGATTTCAATGTATGAAAACCTATATTTTCATATAAAATGGATGTTTGGTAGATTTTCACGTGACCCCGGGTTTTGGAGCGTGACAATATGAGCAACAAACTCGTCATGATGATCATAATAATATAAAGTATGAAGATCCTTTTGTTCCTCCATGACATTCTTCCTACCATTGAACTTCTATGCTCTAAAAAATTAGATATACCTTTATTAATTGTATAAACTTATTGATCTATTGAGATATGTTAATTTTTTTTTCATATTTGTATTGAGTAATAATATGTCTTTACATATCTAGATTCAAGGTATTGATTCAAATGCGATAATATTTAAATTAAAAATATTTTTTTAAAAAAAATTAATAGAGTTTTAGAATTGATGCTAATGATTTTAGAAAATTCACGTCCATGACACCCGATTCCCGATACATATCATTCGATACTTCCGATAGCGTTACACCGCGACCGTTATCGCTACGTATTGCAAAACCGCTATTTAAAACTATGGTGCTAAGGGTAGTTATTTGAAATAAATTTTGAGATATAAGCCATTTTGTAAAATAAGTGCAATCAGCTATAAAATACACAACAGAATCTATTTATAACAGAAGGTTTAAAAAATAGTTTGAGGGATCACCCGGAGGTATCTAGGTCTGATTTTTGGACAGTAAATAGTTCAATATGTTACCTACATTTTCGATGAAAGTAACATTTAATGTAAATCACTAAAAATATGGGTTTCTGGTTATAGAAAAATAAGTGACAGAAGATTCTATTACTCATAGATGCACAACAGTGACTTTCAGATGTGTTTTAACCTATCCAACCTCAATATTGTGGGACCATTTTTGGTTGACAGCAACATATACATGTTATCTATAACTTTTATATTTTGACCTAAGCTAATATCTCATTCTAAACTAGGATTTTAGGCATGCAATACTAACTGGTATGAAACTGACACACTTTGGCAAAAAGGTTATATCTTGAGTTCTACTCATTTAAATCAGCTCAAACTAATTCTGTACGAAAGATAACATCAAAACCTATGTCTAAATATAAAGAACACACTTAGAACATTTTTCCACATTTAGTTATGATATTTCAAGATTCAGAGCAGAGAGTTAAAAATACTAAAAAATTAGGCCTCTAAGAGTTCTAGCTTCCTAGTTCATAGTATGTCAACATATGGTCCTTATTCTTTTCATGCATGTATTTTAGACTCAAATATCATTGTTCCAGAACTTATAGAAGTTACACATCTCATGAATATAAACATACAAACACATCTCCTGCCATAAAAATCATGAACAGTCCTAGTTTTCTCACTACAATGCCTTTTTTATCTATTTTTTGGTTCTTAATCTTAAATGTGTTTCAAGAGATGAGTTGAGAGAGATTTTTGTGTGAGATTAAGAGAGGATTTTATAGGTTTACTTACCTTATTTAGAGACCTAGAGTTGGAAGGTTGGATGGACTTAGCTTTAGGATCCCTCTCTAAGCTTTCAAGGCCTCATAATCTCCTCCTCCTTGTTTCTCCTCCCTTATTCTTCTTTCTTCTTCTCTAAAATACTTTGAATATTTTTTTATCTCTCCTCTCTCTCTAACCGAATACATGAGGAAGAAATGAAGGGTCCATGTCTTACTTTTTATAGGAAAGAAGTTAGTGGAGATCATAATGGTGGTGTAAGGCCATTTTTAAATTTATTTAATTTCAATTGGTTGCATGGCTTTTGTGTGGTTTTTTTTGAGAAATTTAAAATTTGAATTTTTAGAAAAGTCATATGGGAATTCAACTGGGCTTTGTTTGGGTGGTTCAAAGTGCTTAATTTTGCTTTAATTGCTTATTTG
Organism: Heliamphora exappendiculata; assembly: GCA_034768845.1. NCBI lineage: Eukaryota > Viridiplantae > Streptophyta > Magnoliopsida > Ericales > Sarraceniaceae > Heliamphora > Heliamphora exappendiculata. The sequence continues at coordinate 14,920 of JAOTRH010103482.1, forward strand.
GTGGTATTTTATACTATATTGTTCAAGAAAGTATTTTTAAATTTATTTTGATGTATCTTTTTTATCTTTTAACTTATTAAAATAAATTAATTTAGTGTTATTATTATTATTATTATAGTTCATAAAAAATTTGACAACAATAAATTGTTTAAGTGTAAGCAATTAACCTACTTTAAGCTATTTTAATTAGATATGATTTTTTGGCTTATTTAGGTGTGTAAGAACTTTAATAATGATATATTTGCTTTTGTTAGCCTATAATATTATATTATTATGTATATTACTTATTTGAATAGTCGTGGGTCATAATAATTTTTGACTTATACATCTTTTTCTCATTTTGAGTTTAAACTATAAAAAGTGACTTTTTAGCACAATTTCCTAGGTAGAATTGGTCATCGAGGGATATTTTTGTTATTTAGCTCTATTTTTGTCTTTTACTCCTTATTTTGATTTAAAATGTTGAGTTAAAATTGTACGTGCGTCAAATTTTAGTCGTTTAATTGAGATTTGATGTACTAATTTTTTAACCAATTTAATTTAATTCTAATAAAGGATATATTTTATATTTGTTAATTTTGTCTATGAGATTTGGTGTGCATATATATATATATATATATGCACACCAAATAAATATATCCTTTATTAGAATTAAATTAAATTGGTTAAAAAATTAGTAATCTGTCCATGTGTATTGATAGCATTTTAGAGACTTGTGATTATTATAATTTATTTTAATATTTTGGAAATTGAAATTTTATTTAATTTGATTTTTATTTGATTTGATTTGAATATTGTATTTTATTTTATTTATTAAAATATTTTGAGCATATATTCCTAAGTAGTCTT
>JAOTRH010103493.1:0-47851 GCA_034768845.1 Heliamphora exappendiculata
AGTTTCAACTCGGAATCAAATCGTAGTTGAAGATTAGATCGACAAAATGTATTCTTCTAAATTAACTTTGGTTGCACGAGTTTACTTTTGGTCGTTCGACGTCAAAATTTTTATCTGGAGCCCGTTTCGCCGTTTGCTCGTCCAGCTAATTTTTTACCAAAAATTATTTTGTAAAAATAATAATCTTAGCAGTTTTGCCTCCAACATTTTTATCATCGGATTCACCTAAGATTAGGCAGGATCAAATTGGTATGTCTACAGTTGTCCTTCTTTGACATAACTCGCATAGCAACGTGCGATGCAAGTTATATCAAAGATACAGAGACAGATACCATTTGATCGAGCCGTCAACCTTAGGCCACAAACACATAAGCATGCATATGATGTTGGTTATACTTGAATTTCCATTGAGCTGCCTACGTACCCCTTTGCTAGGGATCAGACTAAAACGTAGTTTTTGGGGTAAAATACAAGGACGTAAGATAAACCTAATCATGATGCATGACAGGTACATTTGTAAGTAAAACATGTATAATGCAGGAAAGTTCTGAGGTCATAACACAGATTGAGAAAAAAAATCAATCAATTTTAGGTCGTGAAAGAACTGATGGGTCATCACGAGGAGGACCGACAAATCAGTTTAGGGTCATGAAGAGGACTAATGATTCAGTTTACGGTCATGAGGAGGATCGATGAGTCATTTTAGGGTCATGAAGAGGACCGATGAGTCAGTTTAGGGTCATGAGGAGGACCAACGAGTCCGTTTAGGGTTGTGAGGAGGACTGACGAGTCAATTTAGTTTATTGGAAGAAAATCTTGAATTGATAGGTCGAGTTAAGGCCTAAAAATTCAGGACGAAGCAAGGGACAAAAATAATTAAAAGTCAAGTTACGACTTAAAATTAAATGATCGAAAAGGATTTTTGCGAATTAATAAGTTGAGTCAAAACCTAAGAACTTGGATGCCTAGCGCACTAGGGCTTAGGGTCCCTTGTCTTCAACTAAGACGTGCAAGATTTACCTGGTTCACTAGGGCTTAGGGTGCTTAGTCTTGTAGGGCTTAATAACCTAAGACGCCTTCTAGACTTAGGACCTAGACGCCTTATGAACTAGGGTTTAAAAAAAACCTAAGACACCTTATGAACTTAGGACCTAGACGCCTTATGGACTAGGGTTTGGAGAAAACCTAAGACACCTTCTGGACTTAGGAGCTAGATGCCTTATGGACTAGGGTTTGGAGAAAACCTAAGACACTTTGTGGACTTAGGACCTAGACACCTTATAGACTAGGGTTTGAAGAAAACCTAAGATACCTTCTGGACTTAGGACCTAGACGCCTTATGGACTAGGATTTGAAGAAAACCTAAGACACCTTCTGGACTTAGGACCTAGATGCCTTATGGACTAGGGTTTGGAGAAAACCAAAGAAAATTTTTGAACTTAGGACCTAGACGCCTTATAAACTTAGGTTTAAAGAGAACCTAAGGATTGTCACTCACACACGAACCTAGGGTTAAAAGGATTTGACTAGCGCATCAGGACTTAGGGTGCCTTGTCTTCTAGGGCTTGAAAGATTTATCTCTCACACCAGGGCTTAGGGAACCTAAGGGTCATCTTACAAACCTAGAACCTAGACAATGCTTCACATGTGACTAGAATTTGAAATAAGTTTGGCAGGCACACTCGGGCTTAAATCAACGAACCATTGCTAAGGGCTGCTACACAGCTTTTAGGATGCACGAGCTCGTGTTTTCTGCTTTGGTCTTGAAAAGTTATGCCCCACTGTAGAGGAGTTCACCATTATTCTTAATTTTTTCCCACTAAAGTTCATGCTAATACCTTCCATGTTCATCATGCATCTTTGTGGTCTAGATGGTCAAGAGGTTTCTTTCTTCGTCCATGGGGATTCACTCGACACAAACTCTGCCCTATCGATGCACTTTTAGCTTCCAATTGCGGTGCCGTTATGTTCTGTGCATCTGTCTTCTTGTCCGGTGCCTTCTAGTTTGTTGTGACAGTTGAGTTAGTACTATTCTGTTGGACATTGCTGAGCAAATAAGGGCAGGAAAGGACTTCGTGTCCCTAGTTTTGGCTGAGACCCTGATTGGTCTAGTGTTATCCACCTGGGTGTAATCACGTCTTTTATCGATAGTCCTCTACTTCTCCAAGGTGAAACTCAAATCTCTCATTTTTTCGTTCTTCTCTCCTTTTGCTAATTTTTTCTCAATTTTTCCCGCTCTTCTCTCTTTTTGTTAATTTCTCTCGGATTTTACTACTATTTTCTCCTTTCTCACTATCTCTCTTTATTTCCCCACACAAACTCTGCCCTATCGGCACAATGCTTCTACTTTTGGTTCATCGTCCTTTTTACCCAATATGCATTATCGAGGCGGCTTGGAGACAGTATCTTTCTTTGCTGACTACAAGAGACATCATTTGGTAGTGCTCTGGGTGGCGGATCCCTTTTATGACTTTGACCATTATGGACCATTCAGATGTCTTGCTGATTGGTCTACGACTGTCCACTTTCTATTATCCACACCGGATCATGTGGCAGTTCGGTCGAGGTCAGATCATATTTCACAGCGTATGGGGTTGTATTAATTCATCTTCCCTTCAGGCCCCATTTTTGGCACAGTATCTGGAGGGTTGGCCATCCCATTCATTGATGGAGATGCTGGAGCTGCCCCACACTAAGCTCCCCGAGGCGTACAAAGCGTGGTTGGTTCAGAAAAAAGAGAGCAGAAATTGAGAAAAAGGAGAAGAACAGGAAGCGAAGAGGAGGAACATTTGAGTAACTTGCTTTGCTTTTAGAATTTTGTAGCTTTCTTTTTTGTTTAGAGTTTGGGACTTGCATGCCCGCCCTCTATTTTCAAAACTTTATGATCGTAGCTGAAATAATGAAAATTCCATGTTTATCTAAAAAAAGGTTCCCAATTATTTAAAATTTTTCGATTCTTGCAATTAAACAATTTTATTACCAAAATTCAAAGATAAATTTGCATTAATCATTACCCAGATCCAAAATGGCTAAAATAAGGAAGGTGGCTGGACTTATTAAAAGAAGCTGCCTACGTATCTCAAAAAGTAAAATCAGGCTGTAACGTAGTTCGAGCTCAGTTTACTCTTGGGTATTAACACTTTACTTTTATGATGCTCTAACTTTTGCCAAGGTTGCCCTTTCGGATTTTCGGCTTTACGGGCCGCTCTAACTTTTGCCTGAATCGGCTTTTCGATTTTCAACTTAGTGAGCTTTTATTTTATCTTTATTTTTATCTCAAGGGTAGTATTTTTTTTGAGCTGGTTCAAGTTGATTGGAGTGGAGAATGTGTTACCATCCAGATCCATAATGATTACAGCACCACCGGTCAGAATAGTCTTGATCAGATACGGCCCGGCTCAATTTGGCTTGAACTTTTCTCTTGGATAAAAAATAGGAGCCTTGATTTCCTTAAGAACCAAGTTACCTTCTCTCAGGTCTTGGGAACGCTTTGGCTATCTTCTTTTGATACCCTTGTACGTGGAACAGAATTTGTAGTCTTCTTTCATCGAATAAGAGACATTCTTCCATCCGATTCCTTTGCCATTCTTCTGCAAATTGAGCCACGTCTTATACTTTTTGATCCTTTCAAAGAATTTTTGCAGTACTATGATATGGCTGCCTTGATCTTTTGAACTTTACAATCATATCGTTTACATATACTTTGACTTCCTTGCGTATCATGTTATGCAACAAGGTATTGGTAGCCCTTTGGTAGGTTGTCCCTGCATTCTTCAAATCAAATGGTGTCACATGGTAACAGAAGGTGCCCCATGATGTAATGCGTGCCATCTTTTCTCTGTCTTCAGGGTCCATTATGATCTGATTGTACCCGAAGAAGTCATCCATAAATGATAAAAGAGCGTGCCCCGCTGTGCTATCTATCAAGACGTCATTGTGCAGTAATAGAAAGTCATCCTTTAGATTAGCCTTGTTGATATACTAAAAATTCACACAGACTCTGATGCACCCATCATTCTTCAAGGTCGGCACAATGTTGGCCACCTACTTCAGATACTTGATTACTATAAGAAATCCAGCGTTGATCTGCTTGGTGACTTATTCTTTGATCTTCAGAGCCCATTCTGGCCGTATCTTTCTCAAATTTTGTTTGACCGATTTGGCATCGGGATACAAAGGGATATGGTGTTGGATAATATTGGGATCAATTCTTGGTATATCCTCGTATGATCATGCAAAAATGTCTTTGAATTCTTTTAATTATGTCATTAATTGTTCACGTTAAATTGAAAATAAAGAAGAACCAATTTGGACAATTTGTGGGTTAATTTCATTACTCAAATTTATTGACAAAGTTTCATCAATTATTGGTTGGGCACACATTCTTTCATCTCTTTTTATTAAAGCTTTTAATTCTTTAGGGACATTCCTTTGAATTCAAAATCATCAAAAAGAGTACAAAATAAAAGAAGCAAAGTAGAATAATTAAAGCCTTCGTTTATTTCATTAATATCGAAGAGTGTAGGGATTATAAAATTAAAAGCAAAAGAAGAGGGTACACAGATAGACGTTCTCTCGAACTCGACATCCAACTGATCAGAACGAAGCAAAAACTTACAAGACTCTGACTTGACTCAAGACTTGAATCATGCAAAATATAAGAATTTTAAAACTAACTGTGATATTCGATGAAGATGGAGGTGGGATGACCTTATTGTCAATGAGATCCTAAATGTCATGGCGGAGTTTCAGATAATTGTCGGTTAGGTGTCCGTGGCTATGATGGTATAAGCAATATTGGGCAGGATCGTAACGCATCGGTAAAAGGCTAGGAGGCGGTATTCGATCAAGAAGCTTTATCAGCCCTTTCTCGACTTCAGGGCCGTGGAGAGAGAGATATTAAAGGGAGTGAAAACTCTCCTTGGCGTTTTTGACTGCGATGATTGGTTGTTTCTGGGAGGAAGTAAAGAATTTGATCGATCTGATTGGGGGTTTAGCAAATTTACCTCGTTAGAGCGAGATGCAAGGTTAGTAGATGGGTAAGGTCTTCTCGACCTTTGATTCGGTTCGACCTCCTTGATATCATCTGAACTCTGGAATCAAATAACTACTCGAATGTGGAGAGAGACTATGTGATTAGATAACATTTCAGGGGGGGGATTATAGATTCTTAACTAAAATTCTCACCTATTCCTTTTTTATTGGTCAGTTTGTCATTTTTGCTACCTTTTCCTTTCACCAGGTCAAAAAGTCCACAAACGACTCTTTGCTTTCTTGACGATTGATCTCCAGCTCCCGAGTGGTTACATCTAGCTGGACATTATAGCTATACTAACTTACAAATTCCATAGCTATATCCTCCCAGGTTCTGGTCTTTGCTACATCAAGGGAGAGGAACCATTTCTAGGCTGCCCCAGAAAGAGATCGGTGAAAGAGATGAGCCTTCAACTGGTCATTAAATCCCATTAGCGAGAGGGTACCAACATACATTCGGAGATAAATTCTTGAATTTCTGGTTTCGTCAAATTTTTTCATGTCGGGTATTTTAAAATTATCCGAGAGATTAGCATCTGGAAACAGGTAGAGTTCCCCTACATCGAGCATATATTCCTCGATTCCCTCGGCATTTCTAAGGACCTTCTCCATTCGATCAATTTTCTAAACCAATGTAGATTATCTGAACTGTACAGTGTTTTCTTCCTCAACTATGACCTGACAAAGGATCCGTGGTGGTGGCAGAATAACTTGTGGTTCATTAAGAACCTGATTGTCATCCCAAAAGTTTTCCCCATTGCCATTCGGGTCATCCAGTTGTTCATTTACTCCTAGAAAATGGGACTGAATTGTCTGAATCTGTGCTTGGCATTGTATCTGAGTCTGGGTCTGCTGCTTAATGGCCCTCTGTATATCAGTAATAGCTCTCATCAGGGCTATCAAATTCATGTCATTCTCAGCCATCTCGGACTATTCTATGATATGTTCTGGAATTCTATAAAGCCTTCTGGTTGCTGATCTTGCCCAAACACGTGCTGGACACAACTCCTTTGACCCAATGATCTAAAGCTCAGATAAACCTGATGACCCTAAAAGCAGAATAGCTAGTATCAAACACTTCTCTAGAAAGAACTCTGACAATAGGTAGCAAACATCTCAGAACCCCAAAATAGCAAACTATGAGCACTAAAACTGAAGCAATGCCCCAGTCAGGTTCATACTAGTAGCATAACAATAGGATAACTCGGGATGACAGCTGAGGAGAAGATCAACCAAATTCTAGACGGAAGGCTTATCTAAACAAAGAAACGGGCAGCACTCCGGTAAGAAACAGCTCTAACCCTAAACAAATCTGTTCGATCTAGGATTCTAAAGAAAAATAGGCCGAACTTCGGTAGGAAAGCAAGACTAGCTTACACGGGTATAACAAAGGTTCAAAGGAAGCGAGTCTAAACGAAAGCAAGGGAGAAACCAACAACCCGGGAAGAATCCGAAGGGGAGAGAAACTATTCTAGAGGCTTTAAAACACATGCATAACCCTGAGAAGAAAATTACGGCGTGAAAAACTAAACAAGGTAAAAAACAAAACCTGGGTAAAAATCCGAAGGCGAAAAGCTAACCTAATCAAAGGATAACAGAAAATCCGAGCTGAACCTGGAAAAAGAACTAGTCTAATCCAGACAAATAATCCTAAGAATCGCAATCAAAACATACAATTAACAAAACATATAATCTTACTAGGGTTAACAGCACCTAACGGGAAGTTCTTAGCTACTACATGCAAAAGGCCATTTTTGGTTAATCGAATAAGGTACCTTCTAAATAGAGCCGGGTATATATCTCCTATAATTGGAGTGGTGCAGAACATGGTCAAACCGTACGCCCAACTCTTTTACTACATCTATGATAGCGTGCAGTCAATAAGGGTTGCCCGTCTTCCCAACAATCCCCGAAACGAATGAACGTTTAGGGCATCAGGTCGACCGGGCAGGGGGATTTGAAGAACAATATACATGCATGCGAAAATACAAATGAGAAATTTTTATTAAGAATCGATGATGTTTTCAAGTCTAGCCCTCTTATTTGATTTTATATACCAGTCCCCAGCAAAGTCACCAGAAAATACTGTGGCGTCGGGATTTTATGGATTTTAAAAATTTTCAAATATAAGGATATTCAAAAGATGTTTAGAAAATATTTTAACACCTTGAAAGCCAAATTTTGAAAACTCTTTTTTGTTAAAATTAGAATCGCCACTTGATTTTTGAGAAAAACCAAGAAAAACAAAAAATGACTTACTGATATTTAAAACGTTAAACTATAGAAAAAGAGTTCAGTAGCTAAGGTACAAATCAAGGAAGGTGTTAGGTACCCCGTTCGCCTAATCTTGAGGTTAGTTTCTACTAATCATCATTGGTTTTTTAATAGGATTTCTCAAATGTATGAAAATAAGTAAAGTGGAGACAAAGAGAGAACATCCAAAATTAAATATAGAAAATATATAACATATTCTCACGCCCTCGACCCGAGGCACGTGAACTCGCTTAACCGCCTAATAATATAAGCCAATCGAAATCCATACTTGGAACCTCCTTTAAAGAAAACATACTGAGTCCAAATAGTTTAAGAATTATCGTTTCTCAAACTCTACCTCAAATGTTCTAAGTATAATTTTTAAAAATTTTGGTAAAGTTTTCTCTATTTTTTGGACTATCCCAAATATCCCTGTCAAACTCAAACTCAAATCACAATATATATATATATATATATATATATATATATATATACTCAGGTTTAGGCTGGAATCTAACTCCCAATCGAAATAAAAACTACTTATAGATTATTCATATCAGTTTTCAGTATATCTACCACAATCTCTAAAATATACAGATTTAACTCATACATGAACATTCATTATGTGCTCGTATTCATTACATTCATTCAAAATCATTTCATCATTCTCCATGTGTACAATTGAGTACATCTATTCAATACAAAAACAAAATTTGCTTCTTCATGCATCAATCCCACGTTATAATCAAGACTCGTCTGGCATCTATTCTTGTTCACCAAATCCTGTAAAAATTTTAATTCAACAAACATGAGCCGGATCTTGTAAGATAAAGACTAATAAAGTGCAATGCATGATTTGTAAAGAGTGGATGAGTAAGATATTATGCAATCACTTACATTTATTTATTTTATTTATTTATTATTTCACATACACATCCAGTTTGTATAAACTTCAAAGATAATATAAAATTCATTTAGATTTCTTGGCTTCAAGTTTACTTGACTCATCCACTTACTTTGTTTGTTAATTATTCCCATTCAAGTTATTGCACTTAGTTCGCCTTCCATTAATTTGCACCTCTTCTTATCACTAAACCACATCTATTATTATTAATTAAACTAATTCTTTTTCATATTCAACCATTAGACTTTCATTGCTCCCATTTTTTCTTTTTCTTCACACTAATTACACATTTTTCTTGTCATTCTTTAATTCTTACTTACATTTTTTTATTTCTCAATCAATTATCCAACTATTAATTCGCCCATTATTTATCATAAAACCATTACTTTCTTTTCAGTTCAGTAGTTCATATTCACAATCACATTTCATTATATCAATCCAATACTGAACCAACGTAGGGTGCAGCTTATAGAAACTCCTCCCTATTTTCCCAGTAGGCTACACGAAGCCATTGGGTAATAGATAGCTCTATAACTCACCACGACAATTGCCTTTTTCGGTTTCCCTGAGGAACACCAATGGATAGGCAACCCATGCACACCTTTTCGGGGACTAACCCGATGGGTAGGGCACCCAACTTGCGCAAATTTTCGGTCTTTCACCGCGGAGCTAGTCAAGCCCAGCTTGTCACGCCCCGAACCCCAGGTCACGTGAACTCCACTTAATAACTCAACGTTGCCAAATCACCAAGGAGACTTTTTCTTTAAATCCATATTTATTGTCTGAACCTCCTTTAAAGAAAGATACTAGAATGTAATTGGTTTCAAAAGAAGTTCCTTTCTTAAACTTTAAAATCTAAGTAAATTTCTTAAAAATTTCGACAGAATCTCCTCTATTTTTCGGACTATTCAAAATTTACTTATCAAACTCAAACTCAAATAACAAGATATATATATACTCAGGCCCCGCCTGGATTCCAACTCTCAAGCACAATCAAAATTATTACACCCATTCATTTCCAACTACATCTCAGTTATACCAATTCCCAAAGAAAATTAAACCATACAAGCTTAAGCTACATAATAATTGACATCATTCACTTCTTTATTACTGTATTCATCTCCATGTGACTTAAATTATACATAAGTCTCATCAGATTTGCATACTGATTACATTTATCCAATATAATTTCATTGTTTCCATGTTGTTTGAACAAATGTATATGATTACATCTATACTTCAAAATAATAAAATTTGCTCCTTTCTTCCAATGCATTCTTGAAGATCTAAATCCTTGCTTACTCTTCTTTTATCAACACCTGTAAAAGGTTGATTACATACAACCTGAGCCGAAACTGGTAGGATAAAACTAATAAAAGTACAATGCATGATTTGTGAGGTGTAATGAATATGCTTTTGTGTGCAACAACTTAAAAACATTTTCATAACCGAGTTATAATCCATACTTATTTTAAATTTTAAAAGTTCCATCTGTTCATTCTTATTCTAAACCCATTAATCCTATCATTTCACCTTCTTTATCATCAAATTTCATTTTCTTTTAGTACTCAAATTCATGAAACTCATTACTCACATTTATTAATTTAATTCAACACAATTCCTATGAGGTTAAAGATTCATACTTTATCCATTCCCTTTCCAATTTCTCTTTGATCAATTACTGAATGCTATTTTCCCTTACCGTTAACTTTTTCTTCAATTTATCAGTTCCTTATCCACATTTCCATTTTCTTTAGTTTGTTATCCAACATTTAGATTTACATTCTTTTTATAAAATTGTTCATTGCTCAGTCTATCTCCTCAGTCTTATTAGGCTCATTATTCATCTCAATTCAATGGTTGACATTCTTTTATTTTCCTTCTTTTCTTCTCTTCACATAAATTACAGTTTCTCTTTATCTTTCTTTAGTTCTCCCTTTCATTCTCATTTTCTTTTCTTTTTTTTCAATTTATCGAATGCCAATGCACGCCGGTTTATTATAAAACCATTAACTTTCTTTTCGGTTCATTAGCTCATTATCCACAATTACATTTTATTTCATCAATTCAATACTGAATCAATGTAGGGTGCAGCTTATAGAAACCCCTCTCTGTTCCCCCAATAGACTACGCGATGTCATTGGGTAATAGATAGCTCTATAACTCACCACTACAATCATCTGAAATCAACGTTGGACGTAGCTTATAGAAACATCGCCCCATTCGCCCCCAATAGGCTACACGAAGCCATTGTGGAATGGGTCACTCTATAACTCATCACAACACATATTGAACCGACGTCGAGTGCAGCTTACAAAAACATCACCTCATTGGCCCCCAATAGGCCACGCGAAGCCATTGTGGAATGGGTCGCTCTATAACACACCACGACACAACTACCACATTTCGGGGCTAACCCGTGGGCATGTGGTCCCCATCTTGCGCAAGTTTCTGATCTTTCACCGCGGAGCTATGCAAGCCTAACTTAATCACATCAACTATCCATCGGTTCAATATCACATCAATCATATCAACAATCGTAAATCAATCGGGAGCCCCACCTCCCCAAATCAAATCTCATAATCATTACCATATCAATTCAATAAAACCCAATATTCATTAAATCGTAATTTTCAATCACATTTCATAATTTCTTTCATTAATCGTCTGTCCAATTCTCATGAATCCATGACTGCTTTATATTTTACCAATACAAATTTCAAATCTTATTTTTATTATACCATCCAAATCACATGCATTATTTGTTACGGCTCACAATACAATTTTCAACACCAACTCCATATGCCATTTCTTGAACAATTTGTTTCATTTAGTACCCAATTCTAGTTTCACATTTACACCATAAAGCTTCATTACCAAGAAATTTTCAAGTCCCTTCCTTTACCAATTCAATTACAAGCTTAGCATAATATGAAATCCAATTAGGTTATTATGAATTTGCAAAGAATTTCGTAATTCTACTAAGTTTCTTAATTTAACTTTCAATTCATTTCTTGTCAACCATAAATTCTATCATAAATTAATCAAAACTCAATGTTCATAGAATTACAAGATTCACGCTTATTTGTTAAACAAATTTAACCCATGAATAAATAATCATAACTTTCACGACTATTCACATTTCTTATTTAAGTCGCAAATTAAATTTGAAATATTCAAGCAAACAAGTTGTTATACTCTTATGAATTCACAACCACTTTATCATCTCACTATGTTAAGTCAGATGTATGTAGAGAACTTTGAAGTTTTCAATTTAAAGTATCCGTTTAACTCATTTAATTCAAGCTAACCAATTAAGAGATTTCAACAGCATATAATAGTCCCATTATAATCATCTTAATCATATATCGTGTAATCACCTTAACTTTTACCATTACAATTTCAAATCATATTTTGTTGTATAACCAATAATTACAACTCACCCACACATATGTATATATAACCATCCTCGTATTGATTCCTCATTTAACTCTCATGTTTAATTTAACAGATAAAGTTTCAAATATAAATCCACCGTAATCTCTTTCATTAATAAATCTTCAATTCATTTCATTTTAGTCATGTATTTTCTCACAAACTTTAGTTAGCTAGACATTCCATGATTTTTTCACATTTTCCAACTAAACCATTAATTTTTACTTTCTAGTAAATCAAGTAGGTGGTATCACCAACACTTTAATCATTCAAGTTATTTCTTTTATTCGTTATCTTTATCCGACTTGTGTTCATAAGATTCTAAAACTTTCCAAATGTTCCACAATCAAACCACTAATTCCATTATTAATTCGTTTTCAAGTAACCCTATGTTAGTTTTATCAAGCCGCCTTTATATTTTCTAATCTTTCCCAATTCTCTCCAGTTTCCATTTAAACTTTTAATATAACTCACGACTTCCTAGTCAACAAGTATTGTGGTTCCACCATCTTTCTAAGGGTTCAATTTAATCACAAAATCTAAGTCTTATAACTCACTCTTCAAATCATGAAATTAAACTAAGATTACAATTCGAGTTTTCAACGAGTTTAAGGTTCAATGAGTTAAACTAGTGTCCAATCTCAACACTAAATCTTTTTAGAAAATAACTCTCAAATCATAATTTAAACCTTTAAAGAATTTAAGGATTAAATAATTAAATCATCAATTCATTCATCTTTTACAAACTAATAAATCGTGTTGTTCCGTTAACTTTTTAATGGGTCGATTATAGGTACATCACCTCTGTATCACGAATTCACTCACTAATTTTCATGGATTAAAGCTAAACTTACAATTCAAGTTCTCAAGAGAATTAGAGTTCAATGGATTAAACTATAACTTCAACCGAATAACAAGCTTCATAGTTTCAATTTTCATTTAAATATCCCAATCTCACCACATAGTTTAAACCTCATGACTTCACGCAAAGCATCCCAGGAAACTTGATAAAACTTAAGGGGAAACATTTTTTTTAATTACAAAGTTAGGGTGTTCACCCTCTCCCAAGTCATGTTAACTAATTACGATCTAAATCTCCAATTGCCGATTTAACATTTACATAGTCTTAACCGCCAATCACATGGTCCATTTTCTCATTATCATCAGTAGATGAATATGGCTTCCAACTATATAATCCATTAAGTGTTTATGTTTTGACTTAATCTCTTTACTACTAAAGGGTTCCATGTGATTAATCAACATAAATCATTATAAAGCGCCAAAATTAGTTTAAATCCTACCTCAAAGGAGCCTCAAGCCTTGAAATTTTACCCAAATTGGAAACCCCAGGTCCGGCTCTCCAGTTGCTTGGTTGTAGAGTTCTCAGCGTGAATAACTTAAATCTCCATCGGTGGCAACCAATTTCACGTAGAAGGTCACCAATTTAGAGTTCTGGATCCCACCTCTTAGAACCTTTCATCTTCAAATTTTTCCAAAGCCAAAACCCTAGGTTCTGGCCCCTCTTGAATTCAGTTTCCATGTTACTCAATGCGAAGGTCTTGCAATGCAAATCTTGTATCTCAAACTCCGGCAACTAATTTCTGAGAGAGATGAAGGACCGAGAGCCTGGAAGCTCTCTCCCATGGTGGAAAAGAAACCATGAAGGAGAGGAAGAACAGGGGTGGCGTAATTGGGGTGGGGCTAGGATGCAGTTGCCGGCGGTCGTAGTGGTGGTACTGCCAGTGGTAGGAGCGACGGGACACGGCGGTGGCAGATGGTTGCGCGTCGCGCGCGCCTGGGTTCTCTCTCGTTTTCTAGCTCTCTCTCGAAATCTCCCTCTCTTATATGCATCTCTCCCTCCCTCTTTCTCTCGATCTCTCACTCTGTTTCTCAATCTCTCTCACAGCCTCCTGATTTCTCTCCCTGCTTCGCCTCTCTCTCCCTCTCTGCGTTCTTCCTGAAGCTTCTCAGTTTTGGCTGAGAGGCGTTTTCTCTTTTTTATTTTTATTTTTATTTTTATTTTTTTTTTAGATACCTTAGTACATAGATATTAATATCCCTTATATTTATTTATATATTTACTCTTATATAAACTAAAATTTTAAATTAAATTCAAGTAACACAATTAAAGTTTTCTGACATCACAGAATTTGTCACGAATTAATTTTTTGGAATCTCAACATGCCAAATATTGTATCAATTTTCAAAAAATCGTGTTCTAAAATCTAATTTTGTTTAAATAATTAATTATATAAAGTAATAATGTACCATGTCACTACATATATAGAACGCCAAATAAAACAAGTACCAAAAGGAAAATTCTAAGTTTTACGACATGTAATTTCTAACTAATGAATACATGGAGCACACTCGTATGCAATTTCATCAAAATAAACTAACTATTATGATTTACATAAAAGAACAAAAATATGCTAAAAATTACTAAAATTACCTAAACATGAATTGCTATAAAATAAACTAAACTAATCTAAACACAATTTTAAAAAAACTAAAATATACATATTTTAAAAATAAATTAGGTTAACATTAACATGATGAATTAATACAAGAAATAAGAAATGCATAAAAGAGAATATTCTGCATTAAAAAAATCTTACTAACAAAGAAATTTAAAATAAGGGTTTTATAACAAAAAAGAATTTAAAATTTTAAAGAAAAAAAAAAGTTCACAAAAGAAAAATCATGCTAAAAACAAAAAGGTTAGAAAATGCTAAAAAAAATCTAACTATTTATATTTTAAAAGAAACAAGAGAAAATAAAAGGAAAAGAAAACAAAAGAGAAAATAATTACACTTAGAAATGAAATCAAGCTTAAATGATTTTTTTATGATTTTTGGATTTAAAAAATGAAAAAAAAATAATGCTAACATTAAAGAAGAAAAGAAAAGAACAAAAAGAAAAAGAAAATAAAGTTGACAATAATAAGACAAGAAAAGAAAAAAAATGTAATATTGCAAGGAAAATAAAGCTAATAAAAAAAAGAAAAGAAAAAAAAATAAATACTAGAATATTAAATTATTGCTAAGAAAGTGAAATGACATTAATATTACAAGAAAATAAAAAGAAAAAGAAAATGATACACTTAAAGAAAAAATCTACATTATAAAAGAAAAATAAATGGAACATTACAAGAAAATTAAACTACATTGAAAAATAAAAAAACTAAATATAACTATTTAACTCAAATGTGAATGTAGTATTGACAACTACATTCACAGAATTGTAAGTACATTATTACAATAATTAACAATATTAATAAGTTGTAATTGCCAAAATTTGTCATGACCCAAACCTTAGGTCCATGAGCTAACTCCTGAACATTCCATACATAAATTATATCCAAAGATAATATTCCAAGACATTAGAAATATTGTATATAACATAAACGGACTTAACAAAATAATTAAAGTTCAAAAATTACTTTCCCAAGGTTACCACAAATGCTTAGAATAACATACAACATTAACTATCCCTTTCATTACATCACTTTCCTTAACTTCATGTACAACATAAACAAAAGACAATGTAGCTTCGTCTACTAGTCCCTCCCAAAAGCATCCATAGCTTTAGTGCCACCCCGCTCTTCGAAACCTAAAAGTGTTTGATATATATATACACGAGCCGAAGCTCGTAGGATAAAGATTAACTCATATATATTGCATGATTTGTGAGGTGTGATGGGTGTAACCAAAAATATGCACATAATTCAATTCCTTTCCTTTTAACACACACACACCCATGCACACAAAAATTACTTCTATTTATCTCTTTGTTTTCCATCCATAAATCATTCATTTTAATTTTTCTGTTTTCATAAACCTGTATTATCTCTAATGAACCGGTGTCGAGCGCAGGTTATAGAAACCCCTACATATTAATCCCAATAGGCTGCGCAAAGCCATTGGGTAATAGATAGCTCTATAACTCACCATGACACAACACCACATTTCGAAGGCTAACCCGTGGGCATGTGGTCCCCATCTTGTGCAAGTTTCTGGTCTTTCACCGCAAAGCCGCTACCCCAACTGAATCCACATAAATCCATACGGTTTATTAAAATCAAGTGCTCAATTTTCACATTTCATCTTCGAATGTAAACCTTCGCGGGCTCTCAACGCAGGACTGCAGCCCCTTATTATGCATGAACCTTCGCAGGCTTTCACCACAGGTGTAGTGACCCGATACATTTTATTTTATAATTGTTTTATAATGATTGAAATTAATGGTATTAACCTTGAGAGATCAACAATTCATAATATAGGTGATTGGTGCGTGATGGGACACCGAAGTATTGGTATGTCATTAATCCAATAATGTTATAAGATTAATAAATATCATATGAATTTATCATTAAATTGTGGAATGAAATAACTTATTAAATAATAATAATAATAATAATAATATTGTTAGCATCTCAACCAAAGCTAAGATGCTTCGAGAGAGATCGGGAGACTGTGAGAGAGATTGAGAAATAGAGAGAGAGAGATCGAGAGAAAGAGGGAGGGAGAGATGCATATAAGAGGGGGATTTCAGGAGAGGGAGGGACAGCAAGAGAGAGGGAGAGGGAGAGAGGGTCGAAAGCCGAGAGCCGAGAGTAGAGAGAGCAGAGCAGTGCGTGACGCGCCACCACCGCAAGCACCAACGAGCTCACCTTAGCCACCGACGAGCTCACCCCAGCCACCACCAACCACCATCATCGGCGTCATCTTCCCCATTTTCTTTTTCCTCTATGCTTTTTCGCTGGAGTTGTGGAGCTCAAGCTTAGAGCCAAGCTTCACATGCAAAATTGGATGCCCTAAACACCAAATTGGGTGATGCAAATCAGAATTTGAGCTTCTTCAACAGAGACATTATGTTGACAACATCAAGGAGTTGATTTCAGAAATGGCCAAAAATTTAGGGTTTCAGAATTTGGGTTCTCTCAAAGGGTAGGATTTTGACTAGCTTACGATATTTTGTTAAGATATGTGTTGAATTTTTGATTAAATCCTTAAAACTTTAAATAGTTGGACAATTTTTAAAAATCCGGATTGAGATCTTAATTTGGCAGTTTGAAATGGTGTAAGTGGATTACATGCTGAAATTGGGATAGTAAGGTGTTGTTTTAAAGCTTATAAATTAGAGATTTAGGAAATAGGAGTTAAATTCATGGAATACTTTAGAGATAAGTGAACTTTTCTTTAGACCATAACTGGAATTATGAGCATATAGATTTTCTTTTGAAATTTTTGAAAACGCAATAAGAGAATCTGAATTCATGCTGTTGTATAGATTATTGAATCAAGAAGTTGGATTTAATCCATAAAATTTGGAGTTTAACTTAGATTGTGAACTTGTAGTATAAACTGGTGATCTATGGAGGGATCTTTACAATAACTTGACATAATGATAGAATTTAAGATTTTAGGTGAATTAATTAACTTTTGTGATTTGTAGATTATGGCGTTGGAATTTAGGGGTCAAAAATAAGGTAAGTCAAAGATATTTTAAAAAATATTTTGAACACCTTGAAAACCAAATTTTGAAAATCCTTTTTATTAAAAATGAAGTTGCCACTTAGTTTTTGAGAAAAACTAAGAAAAAAAAATGGCTACTGATATTTGAAAATGTTAACCAGAGAAAAGAGGATTCGGGGGTTAAGGTACGAATTAGGAAAGGTGTTAGGCACCATGTTCGCCCAATCATAAGGTTGACCTCTACTAATCATCATTAGTTCTTTAATAAAATTTTTCAAATGCATGCAAATAGAGAAAATAGAGACAAAGAGAGAACATCCAAAATCAAATAAAGAAAATACATAAAATATGTACATAACACCACAAAGCAAATAAGTGTCAAAAGAAAAATTCTAAATCCTATGGCATGCAATTTCTATCTAAAGGAGACATGAAACACATCATCATGTAATATTGTTTAAACAACCTAATACTAACATGCTTTGATTAAAAGAAGAATATGCTAAAGTTATCAAAATTATCTAAACATGGATTGCACAAAAATAAACTACACAATATGTACAATATGCATATTATTACTTAAAAGTTGTAAGAAGCATGTAAAAAGTTCTATGTTAAAAAATAACCAACATGATAAAATCTAATAACAAGCATCTTGTATTAACAAGCAAATATTTGAAATTTTAATTTGAAGAAGAAAGAAATAAAAGAAAACTTTACAAAAGATTGATTAAGCCAAGATAAAAAAAGGGTTTAGAAAATAATTGTAATCTAATAAAAAGGAAACCTAACTATTTTCATAAAATATGAAAATAAAAAAAATAAGAAGAACATCAACTAGCATAAAATATATTTTTATGATTTTGTGCTTTTTGTCGTTGATAAAAGAAAAGAAAAGAAAAGAAAAGAAAAGAAAAATACTATAGAAGAAAAAAAAATAAGTTAACAAATGAAAGTTTTGAGAAAAGAAAAAAAATAATTTGATTATTAACATTTTATATTTATAAAAGAGAATTAAAAGAAAATAGAAGAAAATAAAAGAAATGAGAAGGATGATGGAGTTTTAACTATTAAAGAAAATTATAAAGCTACTAAAAGAAAATTTAAATTAGTGCTAACAAAAGAACATTAAACTAAAAAGAAATGTTAGTATTAAGTAAATTATAAAATTGATATTACAAGAAATAAGAAAAAAAATGCTATAAGAAAATTTAAAGCTATAAAGAAAATAAAAAAAAAACTAGAAAATAAATTTATACTAATATGGAAAGAGAAGAAAAAAAAGAGCTAGAAACTAAACATTAAAGTAAAAAGAAAATATAATATTGGCACTAAGAAAGAATAATATTAAAGAAATTACATTAAGCTAAGAGCGAAAAAAGCTACATTACAAAGAAAAGTAAATGCTTGAAAAGTAAATTAAAATTACGCTAGGAAAGCAATAAAGATAATGAATTAGAGTGCTAGTAAAGTAAAGCTAAGCTAACTAAAAGAAAAGAAAATAAAGTAAAATGATAGAATATCGAATTAACATAAAAGGAAGAAAATGAAAAGAAATGAAATATTAGAATTAAATGGGTGTAATATTGTTCATTACAACTATTTTTATGTAAGTGCCTTAATTATAACAATCAACAACATTAACAAGTTGTAATTGTTAGGAATGTTGGCACTATTTAATGATTTGATTATGTTTCAATTCAAATAAGCAAAGAAATAAGTGAGCTAAATTAAATGAAATACTAGAAAATAAATAACGCAATTGATGAGTAAAGCAGGGATGTAATAAAAAGAAATATGTGATTTGAAATTGAATTCTAACCCGATCACTTCAAAGGGAGAAAGTGGAGTTTAAAAAGATAGCGATCTAAACGGGGTACCGAAATTGCTAGGAAATCCTCAAGCTGTGGAATGTGTCTCAGCATGCCAATCCTCAAGCGGTGATCTAAGCAATGTTGACTTCGATGTAGGTATTGGAGGTTCGGGACTGAATATTTCAGCAGGACTTCGACGTCGGGGCTCGAAATCGCTCGATGTGTCGGTAAAGTCGATCTCACTCAAAATTCGTACTAAAAATGAACGCTGGGGTACGGTATTTATAGAATTCTTCAACCAATGAGGTGCTGCCACATTTTGAGACACGTTAGGCCATTTGAAGTTGACGATCGCCATAATCGAATATGGCGGTTGCCATGTTTTTTAAAGGTTTCTCAAAGTGCTATGGCGGTCGCCACAATGGGAGTGGGCGGTCGCCATGATGGAAGGTGGCGGCCACCACTTTTGGTTAGGGTTTCTGCAAAGTTCTATGGCGGTCGCCACAATGCAAGTTGGCGATCGCCTTACTTGGGCAGGCAGTTTCGATGGTTCGACAAAATTTCATTGGTTCTAAGGTTATGGGTTCAAATACTGAGCTTGGATCACTTTCTGAGGATTATATCGAAGCACTATTCTACCTATTTTCATCATCGAATTCGTCTAAAATTAGGCGGGGTCAAATTGGGGTATCTACAATTGCCTCTCTTTGATATAACTTGCATAGCAACGCGTGAAGTAGGTTATATCAAAGACCTAGAGACAAGAACCATTTGACCGAGCCGTCAATCTTAGGCCACAAGCACACAAGCATGCATATGATGTTGGTCGTACTTGAATTTTATCAAGTTGCCTACGCATGCCTTTTCCTAGGAATCAGATCAAAACGTAGTTCATGGGAAAAAATGCAAAGATGAAATGATAAGAAATATGATGTGGATGCTATCATGAATAAATATTAACATGATACAGACATTTACATTGCAATGCAAATATAATGCAAGAAAGTTCTGATGTCATAACACAGATCGAGAAAAAGATCATTCGGTTTTAGGTCGTGAAAGGACCAATGAGTCAGTTTTAGGGTCATGAGGAGGACCGACGAGTCATTTTACGGTCGTGAGGATGAACGACGAGTAAGTTTAGGGTCGTGAGGAGAACTTGGTCAGTTTAGGGTCAAGAGGAGAACCGATAAGTCAGTTTAGGTTCATGAAGAGGACCAACGAGTCAGTTTAGGGTCGTGAGGAGGACCGACGAGTCAGAGCAAGGTATGAGATAAAAGCCAAGTTAAGGTTTTAAAATTTATCAGAGAGGATATCACAAATTAATAGGTCAAGTGAAAACATAAAATTAGGGATGAGATACGAGATTAAAAATAATTAAAAGCAAGTTTATGACTTAAAATTAAATTTATCAGAGTGGAAAATCACGAATTAATAGGTTGAATTAATAGGTCGGGTTAAGACCTAAAATTCGGGATGAGATACGAGATTAAAAATAATTAAAAGCCAAATTTACGACTTAAAATTAAATTTATCGGAGTGAAAAATCACGAATTAATAGGTCAAGTTAAGACCTAAAATTCGGGATGAGATACGAGATTAAAAATAATTAAAAACCAAATTTACGGCTTAAAATTAAATTTATCGGAGTGGAAAATCACCAATTAATAGGTCGAGTTAAGACCTAAAATTCGGGATGAGATACGAGATTAAAAATAATTACAAACCAAATTTACGGTTTAAAATTAAATTTATCAGAGTGAAAAACCACGAATTAATAGGTCGACTTAAGACTTAAAATTCGGGATGAAGAAACAGGAATAAAATTTTAAGGAAACAAAGTTTATTATTTATTATTTGGTTTTTTTTTTTGAAGAGGTCATTTCTTTTTTGCAAAAAAGAAGATAAGTGAAAATAAACAAAACACATATTAAAAAGGGCCCCCCAAATAGCCCTTTCCATGACATTACTGCTGGCAGTCTGGGGAAGAGGAACCGTTTCCCCTATGACATGGCGGTCTCCATGATCAAAACCCTTTGAAAGTGGCGGTCGCCGGATAAAAATCCCTCCAACATGGCGGTCGCCGTATGGCTTTTGGGAAACCTAGTGGTCGCCCACTTTGGAGTTGGCGACCACCAACTCCAGATGCGCATAAGGTCTCCCCAGGCACGCGGGTGTGGCTCATTCCCTCATATCTCACTCTCTCTCTACCCTCTCTTGCTATCGACTCTCTCTCACTCTTTCTTTGCTCCCAATCCTTGTTTTGTTCTTTTCTTGTTTCGAAACTCTCACACCATATTCACCCTTTTATTTGTGATTCCCTTCCGCTTCACGGTGGGCCAGGGCCATGGAGATGACGATTTGGGGTCACGTCGGGACCCTTCCGCTAGTGGGGGCACTTCCACGTAACCTACTGCTGCGATTGATGTTCTTGTGCTCAAGGCAGAGCTTGCCTCCCGTCGAGTTACCGAGGAGGCGCGAGCAGCTGCTGAGGCACAGGCGGCTGCTGACGCTGCTGCAGAGGCTGTGATGGCTTACTTTATGGCCCCCGATGTTGGAGACGGTCATCCATAACGTTTTCACCCGCATACGTATGATCCATTACCTCATCGCACGGTTCCTCGCGGTTTGAGTTGCTTTTAGTCCCCAACTGATGCTGTTGCGGCTGACGTTCTACTGCAGGAGCCCGACCATCATATGTCCCATATGCGCCCATTGGTAAGTACCCCATCCTTAATTGTTTTAATACCAGAGCATGGAATATCAATCGTAGACGCATGTTTAGGATCCCCCATATGATGTGGTTTGATGATGATAACTGATGATGATGATTTATTTTTGATGCGTTGAATGATTTTGATGTGAATGTTGATTGATGAATGATAATTAAGATTTGAATTTAGCTTAGTTACTTATGCAATGTAGATTAAAGCAGTAGGAACAACTAGGATTTTTTAAACAACCAACAAAAATTGGTGATTATTTTAGCAAAAATCTTAAAAAGGCTTAAGTTTTTTATATTGCTATTTTGATGAAAGATACAAATCTAGGGGGAATCTTTGTTTTGATTTTTTGATTTTTTGATTTTTTTTTGGCTATGCAAAACTAAAATGGGTAATTTTTATCAAAATCCTTGGCCATTTTGTCGAAAATCTTAAAATATGGGGCAATTTTTTTTCGAAAATCTAGAAATTTTTTGGAGAATTTCGAAAACCCCAGAAAATTTGGGAAGAATCTTAGAAAATTGGGGCAAATCTTAAAAACTTGAAGAATTTTTGAAAATCTTTAGAAAATTTTTGAAAATTTTGAGAAGAATTCTAAAAATTCGAGAAAAATTTTGCAAAAAATTCTAGAAATTTGAGAAAATTTTCAGAAAATTCTAGAAATTCAAGGAAAATTTTGAGAAAATTATGAGAAAATTCTAGAAATATTTAAAAAATCCTAGAAAATTTAAGAAAAATCTTATAAATTTGAGAAAAAATTTGAGAAAATTTTAGAAATTTGAGGAAAATTTTGAGAAAATTTTGAAAAAATTATAGAAATTCGAGGAAAACTTAATTTTGAAAATCCTTTTTATTAAAAATGGAGTCGCCACTTAGTTTTTGAGAAAAATTGAGAAAAATAAAAGAAAAATGGCTACTGATATTTGAAAACGTTAACTAGAGAAAAGATGGTTCGGGAGCTAAAGTACGAATCGGAAAAGGTGTTAGGCACCCCATTCGCCCAACCGTAAGGTTGGCCTCTACTAATCATCATTGGTTCTTTAATAAAATTTCTCAAAGGCATGCCAATAGAAAAAATTGAGGCAAAGATGAAACATCCAAAATCAAATAAAAAAAATACATAAAATATGTACATAACACTCCAAACCAAATAAGTGTCAAACGAAAAATTTTAAATCTTATGGCATGCAATTTCTATCTAAAGGAGACATGAAACACATCATAATGCAATATTATTTAAACAACCTAATACTAACATACTTTGATTAAAAGGAGAATATGGTAAAGTTGTCAAAATTATCTAAACATGAATTGCACAAAAATTAACTACATAATATGTACAATATACATATTATTACCTAAAAGTCGTAAAAAGTATGTAAAAAGTTCTATGTTAAAAAATAACTAACATAATAAAATCTAATAACAAATATCTTATATTAACAAACAAATATCTGAAATTTTAATTTGAAGAAAAAAGAGAGGAAAGAAAACTTTACAAAAGATTGATTAAGCCAAGATAAAAAAAGGGTTTAGAAAATGATTTCAAACTAATAAAAAGGAAATCTAACTATTTTCATAAAAGATGAAAATAAGAAAAATAAGAAGAACATTAACTAGCATAAAATATATTTTTATGATTTTGTGCTTTTTGTGGTTGATAAAATAAAAGGAAAGAAAAATACTATAGAAGAAAAATTAAGTTAACAAATGAAGGTTTTGAGAAAAGAAATTTTTTTTTGATTATTAACATTTTATATTTATAAAAGATAATTAAAGGAAAAGGGAAGGAAATAAAAGAAATGAGAAGGATGATGGAGTTTTAACTATTAAAGAAAATTATAAAACTACTAAAAGAAAATTTAGATTAGTGCTAACAAAAGAACATTAAACTAAAAAGAAATGTTAGTATTAAGTAAAACATAAAATTGATATTACAAGAAGTAAAAAATAAAATGCTATAAGGAAATTCAAAGCTACAAAGAAAATAAAAAATACTAGAAAATAAAATTACACTAATATGGAAAGAGAAAAAAATAAAATAAGAGCTAGAAACTAAACATTAAAGTAGAAAGAAAATATAATATTGGCACTAAGAAAGAATAATATTAAAAAAATTACATTAAGTTAAAAGCAAAAAAAGCTACATTACAAAGAAAAGTAAATGGTTGAAAAGTAAATTAAAATTACGCTAGGAAAGCAAAAAAGATAATGAATTAGAGTGCTAGTAAAGTAAAGATAAGCTAACTAAAAGAAAAAAAATAAAGTAAAATGCTAGAATATCGAATTAACATAAAAGAAAGAAAATGAAAAGAAATAAAATATTAGAATTAAATATGTGTAATATTGATAATTACAACCATTTTATGTAAGTACCTTAATTATAACAATCAACAACATTAACAAGTTGTAATTGTTAGGAGTGTTGGCACTATTTAATGATTTGATTAAGTTTTAATGCAAATAAGCAAATAAATAAATAAGTGAGCTAAATTAATTGAAATACTAGAACATAAATAGAGCAATTGATGAGTAAAGCAGGGATGTAATAGAAAGAAATACGTGATTTGAAATTGAATTCTAATCCGATCACTCCAAAGGGAGAAAGTGGAGTTTAGAAAGATCGGAGATCTAAACGGGGTACCTAAATTGTCGGGAAATCCTCAAGTTGTGGAATGAGTCTCAGCGTGCCAGTCCTCAAGCAGTGATCCAAGCAATGTAGACTTCGATGTAGGTATTGGATGTTCGGAACTCGGTATTTCAATAGGACTTCGATGTCGGGGCTCAGAATTGCTCGATGTGTCGGTAGAGTCTCTCTCACTCAAAATTCGTACTAAAAACATACGTTGGGGTGCGGTATTTATAAAATTCTTCAACCAATGAGGTGCTGCCACGTTTTGAGACACGTCAGGCCATTTGAAGTTGGCGGTCACCAGAATCAAAGATGGCGGTTGCCATGTTTTTGGAAGATTCCTCAAAGTTCTTTGGCGGTCGCCACAATGAGAGTGGGCGGTCGCCATAATGGAAGGTGGCGGTCGCCAGTTTTGGCTAGGGTTTCTACAAAGTTCTATGGTGGTCGCCACAATACAAGTTGGCGGTCGCCTTACTTGGCAGAAAGTTTTGATGGTTCGACAAAATTTCATTGGTTCGAAAGTTTTGGGTTTAAATACCGAGCTTGGATCACTTTTTGAGGATTGTATCGAGGCACTATTTCACCTGTTTTCATCATCAAATTCGCCTAAGATTAGGCAGGGTCAAATTGGGGTGTCCACAGCTGCCCCTCTTTGATATAACTAGCATATCAACGCATGAAGTAGGTTATATCAAAGACCTAGAGACAACAACCATTTGACCGAGCCGTCAATCTTAGGCCACAAGCACACAAGCATACATATGATGTTGGTCGTATTAAAATTTTATCAAGTTGCCTACGTATGCCTTTTCCTAGGGATCAGACCAAAACGTAGTTCATGGGGCAAAATGCATAGATGAAATGATAAGAAATATGATGTGGATACTATCATGAATAAATATTAACATGATGCAGACATTTACATTGCAATGCAAATATAATGTAAGAAAGTTCTGATGTCATAACATAGATCGAGAAAAAGATCATTCGGTTTTAGATCAGTTTTAGGTCATGAAAGGACCAATGAGTCAGTTTTAGGGTCATGAGGTGGATCGATGAGTCAGTTTAGGGTCGAGAGGAGGACCGACAACTCAGTTTAAGGTCATGAGGAGGACCGAGTAAGTTTAGGGTCGTGAGGAGGACCAATAAGTCAGTTTAGGGCCATGAGAAGGAATGACGAGTCAGTTTAGGGTCATGAGAAGAACCGATAAGTCAGTTTAGGGTCGTGAGGAGGATCCACGAGTCAATTTAAGGTCGTGAGGAGGATCGACGAGTCAGAGCGAGGTATGAGATAAAAGCCAAGTTAAGATTTTAAAATTTATCAGAGAGGATATCACGAATTAATAGGTCGACTTAAGACCTAAAATTCAGGATTAGATACGAGATTAAAAATAATTAAAAGCCAAGTTTATGCTTAAAATTAAATTTATCAGAGTGAAAAACCACGAATTAATAAGTCGAGTTAAGACCTAAAATTCGAGATGAGATACGAGATTAAAAATAATTTAATGCCAAATTTACGACTTAAAATTAAATTTATCGGAGTGGAAAACCACGAATTAATAGGTCGAGTTAAGACAAAAAATTCGGGATGAAGAAACAGGAATAAAATTTTAAGGAAACAAAGTTTATTATTTATTAATTGCTATTTTTTTTTGAAGAGGTCATTTTTTTTTGCTAAAAAGAAGATAAGTGAAAAGAAACAAAATACATATTAAAAAGGCCCCCTAAATAGCCCCTTCCTTGACATGACTGCTGGCAGTCTGGGGAAGAGGAACCGTTTTCCCTTTGACATGGCGGTCGCCATGATCAAAACCCTTCGAAAGTGGCGGTCGTCGGATAAAAATCCCTCCAACATGGCGGTCGCCGTGCGGCTTTTAGGAAACCTAGCGGTCGTCCACTTTGGAGTTGGCGACCGCCAACCCCAGGCGCGCATAAGGTCGTCCTAGGCATGCGGGTGTGGCTCATTCCCTTATATCTCACTCTCTCTCTAGCCTCTCTTACTCTCGACTCTCTCTCAAACTTTCTTTGCTCCCAATCCTTGTTTTGTTCTTTTTTTGTTTCCAAGCTCTCACACCATGTTCACCCTTTTATTTGTGATTCCCTTCCTCTTCATGGCGGGCTAGGGCCATGGAGATAACGATTCGGGGTCACGACGGGACCCTTCCGCTAGTGGGGGCACTTTCATGCAGCCCACTGCTGCGATGAATGCTCTTGTGCTTGAGGCGGAGCTTGCCTCCCGTCGAGTTACCGAGGAGGCGCGAGCAGCTGCTGCAAAGGTTATGATGGCTGAC
The DNA here is from genome assembly GCA_034768845.1 of Heliamphora exappendiculata. Lineage (NCBI taxonomy): Eukaryota > Viridiplantae > Streptophyta > Magnoliopsida > Ericales > Sarraceniaceae > Heliamphora > Heliamphora exappendiculata. Next base: position 26,567 of record JAOTRH010103493.1, read on the forward strand.
TTTCTGGCCCCCGATGTTGGAGACGGTCATCCAGCACCTTTTGACCCGCATACGTATGATCCATTACCTCATCGCGCGGTTCCTCGTAGTTTGAGACGCTTTGAGCCCCCAGCTGATGCTGTTGCGGCTGACATTCTACTGCAGGAGCTCGACCATCATATGATACCCCATCCTTACTTGTTTTAATACCAGAGCATGGAATGTCAAACGTAGATGCATGTTTAGGATCCCTCATATGATGTGTTTTGATGATGATGACTGATGATGATGATTTATTTTTGATACGTTGAATGATTTTGATGTGGATGTTGATTGATAAATGATGATTAGGATTTGAGTTTAGCTTAGGTACTTATGCAATGAAGTTCAAAACAGTATGGATAATTAGGATATTTTAAACAACCAACAAAAAGGGGTGATTATTTTAGCGAAAATCTTATAAAGGCTTAAGTTTTTTATATTGCTATTTTGATGAAAGAAACAAATCTAGGGGGGGAGAGGAGAAAAATCTTTGTTTTGATTTTTTTCTTTCTTTTTTCGAGTATGCAAATTTAAAAGGGATAATTTTTATCAAAATCGTAAGCCATTTTGTCGAAAATCTTAAAATTTGAGGTAATTTTTTTTCTCGAAAATCTAGAAATTTTTTAAAAAATTTTGGAAACCTTAGAAAATTTGGAAAGAATATTAGAAAATTGGGGCAAATCTTAAAAACTTGAAATTTTTTTGAAAATCTTTAGAAAATTTTTGAAAATTTTGAGAAGAATTCTAGAAATTCAACAAAAATTTTAAGAAAATTTTAAGAAAATTCTAAAAATTCGAGAAAAATTTTGAAACATTTTTTAGAAGAATTCTAGAAATTCGAGAAAATTTTGAAAAAATTCTATAAATTCGAGGAAAATTTTGAGAAAATTCTAGAAATATTTGGAAAATCCTAGAAAATTTAAGAAAAATCCTATAAATTTGAGAAAATTTTTGAAAAAATTCTAGAAATATTTAGAAAATCCTAAAAAATTTAAGGAAAATCCTATAAATTTGAAAAAAAATTTGAGAAAATTTTAGAAATTCGAGAAACATTTTGAGAAAATTCTAGAAATTTGAGAAAAACTTTGAGAAAATTCTAGAAATATTTAGAAAAGCTTAAAAAATTTAAGAAAAATCCAATAAATTTAAGAAAATTTTTGAGAAATTTTTAAGAAAATTTTAAGAAAATCTTAGTAATATTTAAAAAATCTTAGAAAATTTTGAGAAAATTTTGAAAAAATATTAGAAATATTTAAAAGATCCTAGAAAATTTAAGAAAAATCCTATAAATTTAAGAAAAATTTTGAGAAAATTTTAGAACTTCAAGAAAAATTTTGATAAAATTCTAGAAATATTTAGGAAATCCTTGAAAATTTAAGAAAAATCCTATAAATTTGAGAAAACTTTTGAGAAATTTTTGAGAAAGTTCTAGAAATATTTAGAAATTTCTTGAAAATTTGAGGAAAATTTTAGAAAGTTCCAGAAATTTTTGGAAGATTTTTGTTTTCTCTTTTTTTATCATTATTTTTATTTATTATTGAATATATTTTTTATTTGTTTTTTTATTTATTATTTTTTTATTAACATTTGGGAAGAAACCTATGATAGAATGATAGAAATTTGCCTAATGTACCAGAATTTAGGATCACTAGGAATCACAAACCTAGAGTTAGGGTGCCTAGTTTCTTAGGGCTTGAAAGAAATCGAAGGGTCGTCACTTGCATACGAATTTAGGGTTAGGGCGCCTAGTTTCCTAGGGCTTTGCCTTCCGATATTTCCTACACTTTGCTTACTTGATTTGCTCTTTATGTGTTCTCTATCTGTCTTCTTTTATAGGCTGGTCATTATGTTCGAGGCTTCGGAGGTTCTGCCTCCGGGGAGATGTTGGAGTGGTATGATGCCCTCCCTGCTCCTAGCTGGGCTTATATTGATGCCTCTGGTTTTGATCGTTTCGTACCACTGTTGGATAGGACGAGCAATGACCAGGTATGGCTGACAGCCCTGGCCGAGCAGTGGTGGGATACCGCCAACACCTTCCAGTTCACCACCTTTGAGGCCACCATTATGCCTCTGGACTTCACACTTATCATAGGCATTCGAGTTGGAGGAGCTCCCATCCCATTTGATCCATCCATATCCCAGTCGACCGAGGCACTTGTGTACTTCCTTGGGGCTGTTCCTGTTCAGATGGATCGCGACAGAGTCAGATACACCTGTTTCTTTGAGCGATTCAAACACTTTCAGTGCACTGAGCCTCGTCATTACGAGTGGGTTGCCCGCTGCTTTCTCATGTATATGTTCGATACCTCCTTGTTTTCGAACAAGGAGAATACCATTCATTTGCATTACTTGGGCGGCCTGGCTCGTCTTGACTGGGTTGCTTCGTACGATTGAGGAGGCGCTGGTCTGGCCACTCTCTACAGCTTCATGCGGACCTTGACCCGGTTCCCTCAGGAGCTCAGCATTGGGGGATACTAGAGGGTCTGGGAGGTACGACTTATTTTTTGCAGTTCTTCATCTATTTATGTTATCTATTATTTCTGCTGGCTGACATCTTCTTCTTTGCAGTTGTGGACCTATGAGTTCCTCAGGCTTCACGTCCCAGCGAACTCCACAGCAGACCCTCTGGTCATTCCCCGTGCAGCCCGATGGTCCCGAGGGCTAAACGGGAAGAAAGCCGGAGGGAATGACCTTGACCGATTCTGGGTATCTTTGCATCAACTAACCCCTGACCAGGTGTCTTTATTTTCTGTTCAATATACTGACTTCTGCTTACTGCGCTATTCATTGTACCATACCGCACTGTTTACTACACAATGTTCATGATTCTATACGTTTTATCATTCTTTGTGTTGTTCTATACTTTGCAAGTCAACTGGGGTGTCTGGAGGGGGATAGAGGATTGGGCCAGCACGGATCTAATGCGCAGCTGCGACATCTCTGCGAGGCGTATCCTGGTGGAGGGCCCATTTGGGCAGGAGTACTATCTGGGAGATCGAGTGGTTTGCCAATCGCTCGGCCTGGATGGCTTTTAGATCCCTGTGGTTCCTCCGGCCTATATGCGCCGGATTGAGGATGTGGGCCCCATCGACCTACTGCTGGAGATAGTGGGGACCCTTGCTATGGAGCTGCTTGTAGCGGAGGAGACTACATGAATTGGGCCTGGGCTCATTTCATGGGGCCACTAGGACCAGGCTCGTTTGTCCCATGAGGCAGAAGACGAGGACAGGCACCAGAGGCTGCGAGTGTTGGTGCTGAAGCCGCTGCTGCTACTGCTGATGCTGGTCGGGCTGGTGAAGATGCTGGTCCAGCTGGTGGAGCTAGGGTTAGGAGAGTCGAGATACCCTAGACCGTATCTTCTTTTGTAGACGGGTATGCTTTCGACATTCCTATCCCGGTTCCTCCAGCTCCGGAGTTCCGGCCAGAGCATGCTCAAGTTTGACCTTTTTCTTACTTTTCTTTTTCGCCCTTCTTTATTCGTAGATTACTCAATTCTATATTATTTCTTACCAGATGGATCAAGCTTGGTTGGATCATCTCATGCTGGTGATGAGCGGCCTGCGGACCCTTGTTCGCCATGCTGCTCTGCGTGCAACTGGGGTTCCTTTTGCTCCTCGGCGAGTTAGTGCTTGTCCTTTTTTATCTCTTTATTCTCCTGTATTCTATTTTCTTATTAATTTTCTCTTTTGACAGCCATCTGTAGCTGCTGCTGTTTCGCCTCCTGCTCCTGCCCCTGTCTCAGTTCCAGTACGTGGTCGCGGGTCTCGTGCTTCCTCCCGAGCTCGCTCTAGAGGGTCAGTTTTGTCTGCTCAAAATCGATCCAGAGTTATTTCTTCCTCTAGCAGCGATGATGGTGATGACTTTGACAGACTCTTTGAGGATGACAGCTCGAAGGAGGTTGGCCCTTCCCAATGAGTTCATCCCAGGCATGCATGAGAGAGAGAGAGAGAGAGCTTCTTTCCCCCCAGTCTTTTATAGACACATTTATTTTGATGGGCCTGCGTGCCGTATCCTGACATGCATACATTTCATCCACTTCATGGGCCTGTGTGGCCCGTCTTGATACATTTTATCTGCTTCATGGACCAGTGTGCCCCATTTTGACTTGCTTGGTCCATAGATGTGCGTAACCCAGTTTTGCTGTTGGTTATTGGGCCTGAGTGCCCCAGTATTACTTTGCTAGTTTTTAATGCACTTTAGGCCTTTGTGCCATTTCATTATCTACTTATCCGTCTGTCGTATAGTTCTCTCTTATTTACTGCCCAAACTGCCTTAGGTGCATAGTTCAGATGTCACAACTAATTCAGATCAAACAAACTGAAAACTACCCCACACCCGCCATGTTAGAACATGGTGGTCGCCACTTTCCCAAAATGTCTACTTGGCGGTCGCCTGCTTCAACATGGCGGTCGCCTGGTCAAAAGAATGATGTCACTATACTATGCTTTTTCGAGTTGGTGGTCGCCCACTAACAAGGTGGCGGTCGCCACATTCATTGTCCTTTTTGTCAAAATTTTGATTTTTTGCCCTTCTTAGCCTTATAAATACAGTCCTAAATGTCCCATTTATTGTTACTCCGACTCAGATGGCTTCTCCTATTTCTCCATGGATTGAAACACTTTTCCACATTGAACGTCTCCCCATTTGGCTTGAATGCCCTTTTCTCACTGAGGGCCGTGAAGACTAACAGACCTTTACTAATGGTTGCTGCACAACTGTGGGATCCCCAGTCTCATGTCTTTCGATTTGGTCTTGAAGAACTTTATCCCACTGTGGAGGAGTTTGCTGCCATTCTAAACTTGGCTCCACGGGACTCTGTTGTCGTTCCTACTCCCTTCCTCTCAGCTTGGCAGCAGGTGATGCAATTTTGTGGTTTATCCAGGATGGAGGCTTCCCTTGTGACCTCGAGTGACTGTCTTGACATCTCATGGCTTATTGAGAGATTGCATCCTACTGGTGACCTCAGCTATCTCGACTTTCAGCTGTGGCGTCGTTATGCACTTTTTTTCTGCCTCCTTGCCCAGTATCTACTTGTCCCTTTTGATGGGCGGGTTAGTTGTATCTTGGTTGATATTGCTTGCCAAATGTGGATGGAGAAAGACTTTGTGGCCCTGGTTTTGGCTGAGACACTGTTGGGCTTGGACGCTGTTCATTGTGGCCAAACCACCACCTTTACTGGCAGCCCCTTACTTCTCCAGGTGAGCTTAACATCTCCCTCTGTATCAAGTTCTCTATTGTACTACAAAGGTCTTTCTCTTACTGTTCTAACTCTTGCAGTAGATCTGGCTGATGGAGAAGGTGAACCTCATACAGAAACCTCCTATTGATAGACACAATGCCGTTGCTTTCCCTTACTGTCTGTGTTATAAGATATGTGACACTGAGGCATCTTGGCGAAAATATCTTTCTGCTCTGACTGGCCCAGACATTACCTGGCAGTGCCCCTGGTGGCGGATTCCTGCTATGACTCTGACCACTATGGATCATCCTGGTGTACTGCTTGTTGGCCTACGTCAGGCTACTTTCTACTACCCCCATAGGATCATGCGGCAATTCGGGCAAAGTCAGATCGTATTTCCCAGTATTCGAGGCCGTTTATTTTCCTCTATACTGTGGGCTCCTCCTCTAACACAGTATCGGGATGCCTGGCCATCTCGCTCATTGATGGAGATGCACGAGTTGTAGTGTTCCGATCTTTCTGTTGAATACAAGACATGGTTGACACAAGATAGGGAAAAGAAAGATAGAGAAGAGGGGAAACAAGTAATGAAAAGGAGAAGAGTTTGAGGATCTTTGCTTTATTTTGAAAAATTTCACAGCTTTCTTTTTTTTATCTATAGAGTTTGGGATTTGTGTGCCCTCCCTTTATTTAAGAACATTGCAGTCTTGTCTAAAGTAATGAAAAACTCCCACTTTGTGTTTAAGATGGTTTAAATTTATCCAAAACTTAAATTCCTTTATTAAAATCCAAAAATTATTTTACATTGGTTTTACTCAGATTCAAATATGGTTAAAAACAAAGAAAGTGACCGGACTTCTTAAAGAAGCTGCCAACGTATCCCAAAAAGATGAAATCAGGCCTTAACATAGTTCGGGCTCAATTTTCACTCGGTTATTGACGCTCTCCTTTTGTAATGCCCTAACTTTTGCCAAGGTCGTCCTATTGGATTTTTAGTCTTGTGGGCTGCTCTAACTTTTTTCTGAGTTGCCTTTTTAATTTTTAACTCAGCGAGCTTTTATTTTTTTTTATTTTTACCTCAGGGATATTATTTTTTGAGCTGATCGAGATTAACTGGAGTGGAGAATACATTTCCATCCAAGTCCATGATAATGACTGCACCACCGGTCATGATGGTTTTGATGAGAAACGATCTGGACCAGTTTGGTTTAAACTTGCCCCTCGGGTCGAAGATAGAAGCTCTAATTTTCTTGAGAAGCAGATTGCCTCTCTAAGATCTCGAGTCTTGACCTTCTTGTTGAATGCTCGCGCTATCCTTCTTTGGTAACCTTGTACATGAAACAAGAGCAACTCCTCTATTCGGTTCATCTGCCATTCTGCTTCTGAAATACTTTCCTTGGCCATCACTCTTAGTGAGGGCATTTCCACCCCAATGGAGAGTACGGCTTCCATCCCATACACTAGAGAGTATGACGTTGTCCCTATTGAGGTTCTGATTGACGTTCGGTATCCCCAGAGTGCAAATGGTAGATATTCCGGTCAGTCTTTGTGTGAGTTGATTGTCTTTTGTAGAATTTTCTTGATGTTCTTATTTGCTGCCTCTACCGCCCCATTGGTTTGCGGTCGATTTGGTGAGGACTTATGAGCCACTATCCGGTATTCCTTGAAAAGATCCAGAACCTCTCATTTGAAGTGTGAGCCATTATCCGAGATGACCTCGTGGGGAACTCCGTACCGACATATGATATTTTTCTTGATGAACTTGGCAACATGGGAGGCCTTCAATACCGAGTAGGAAGCAACCTCTACCCACTTGGTAAAATAGTCGATGGCCACTAAGATAAACTCGTGTCCATTAGATGCCTTTGGTGTTATTCTGCTTATTACGTTAATGCCCCATATTGAGAACGGCCATGGTGATGTTAGATTATACAGTTGAGACGGTGGAACATGCATGAGGTTTGCGTGAATCTGACACTTACGACACCTCCGCACAAACTGTATACAATCCGTCTCCATTGTCAATTTTGCGATGAAGCGGCTGATAAATTGGATCTTTTCCAAAAAAACCCCTAACTTTTTGCTCAGTCCTCGGAGGAGGCATTTCCAAAATTGCTTTAATCTTCGAGGGGTCAACTTCGATGCCCTGTTGGGTGATCATAAATCCAAGCATTTTTTCGACGGTGACTCCAAATGCATATTTCTGTGGGTTAAGCCGCATTTTGTACTTTTGAATCCTCTCGAAAAAAATTTATAGTGCTATAATGTGGCCATCCCAATCCTTAGACTTGACTATCATGTCGTCCAAGTACACTTTGACCTCTTTATGTATCATGTCATGCAATAAGGTAGTGGCAGCCCTTTGATAGGTTGCCTCGGCATTCTTCAAGCCAAATGGCATAACACGGTAACAATAGGTGCCTCAAGGCATGGTGAATGTCGTCTTTTTTCTATCTTCAGGGTCCATCAGAATATGGTTGTACCCGGAGAAGCCATCCATGAATGACAGCAAGGCATGTCCCGCTGTACTATCTACTAGGATGTTGATGTGCGGTAGCAGAAAATTATCCTTCGGGCTGGCCTTATTGAGGTCCCAAAAATCTACGCAGACTTGGATACGACCGTCTTTCTTTAAAATTGGCATTATATTGGCTACGCATTTTGGATATTCGGTTACCATTAGAAATCCAGTGTTGATCTGTTTGGCGACCTCTTCTTCGATCTTCAGAGCCCATTCTGGCCGGATTCGTCTTAGTTTTTGTTTGATCGATTTAGCATTGGGGTACAGGGGAATGTGGTGTTAGACAATATCAGGGTCAATTCCAGGCATATTTTCGTAAGACCATGCAAACACATCTTTAAATTCTTTTAATAAAGTTATTAATTGTTCTTGTTCAGTTAAGGATAAAGAAGAACCAATTTGAACATTTTTGGGTTAGTTTCATCACCCAGATTTATTGACAATGTTTCTTCAATTATTAGTTAGGCACCTATTTTTTCTTCTCTTTTTATTAAAAGCTTTATTTCTTCGGAGATATTTCCATCGAATTCAAAATTTTCAAAAAGCATATGAAATAAATCGAACAAAGCAAAGTAACCAAAAATCATGTTCATTTCATTAAGAATAGTGGGAATTACAAACTCGATGGCAAAAGCAGAGAGAGGAGCACCAACAGATGTGCCATCAACTACAGACTCTGACTCAAACTTGGACTCAGGATAGAAGACCTACACATCAGAAGACTCGATGGACCAATTCTTTACTTCCTTTGTGGCCGCATCGACGATGAGCTCGGTGCAGTCAGCTGGTGCGCTGAAACCCATCATGAAACAATTCGATTTAGTTATGCGCAACTGAGCCATATTTTCATTGAGCAGCATGCCCAGGTCAGCTCCATCAAACTTGTCAGCCCAGTCCTCTTCTTGAACTTTCTTTTCTTCCTTCTCTCCTTCCACTGTTTCTTCCTCCTCTGTGCCAAACAATTGGTGGCTAAAAAAGATCTCCAACCCAGGCGACTTTTGATTGATTTCTTCGTCGATCCATGGCTCCAAAAAATCACAATACGAGAAATCTTCCCCTTTTTTGACGAAGTATCCATTGAGTGTCCTAGAATAATTGGCCTTTTGCCTCTTTCTAGGCCCTTCTAAATCTTCTTCTGTTGGTTCATACTCGAGACCAAAATAGTGCAAAGTCGGCAATACCTGAATAGATTCCAGGATTCCTTGCTGCTTGTGCCCTAATCCCATACTAGGGAAGAATGACATTTTTCTCATCATTGTTAAAGCTCGTGGGTTAACATACCTTTCTTCCTCATTCATCAGTGTCTGAACGGCCTGTACTTCATCAAATTGAAAACCACTGAGCAACACATCATCTTCACTATGTTGAACTTCTAGCAGAGTGGTGCCCTCTCCTCCATTTGGAGGGTGAATACTATCCTCTCCATGAATGGTTAAAACTACCCTATCCTTTATTAATTTCATTTTCTGGTGAAGGGTAGATGGCATTGCCTGAACATTCGAGTCATGTAGCCACGGCCTGCCCAGCAGCAAATTGAAGGAAGCCTATACGTCTAGCACGTGAAACTCGACTAACGTCTCCAATGGGAAACGGCAAATGACACTAGTCCTAGTACATCACTTCTTGTGTTGTCATAGGCTCGTACTCTTTGATTGTAGGGAGTGAATTGGTCTGGCCTCATCCCTAAGAAAATGGCTGTTCTCAATGGGTAAATGTTCAAGGCAGATCCATTATCAATAAGGGTCACCGGGACCTATTTTTCTAGGCACTTGACGGTGATGTGAAGTGGCTTGTTGTGACTTTTTCCTTTAGCGGGTAAATCCTTATCAGAGAAAAAAATAACTTTTGGTTCAACCGTCGGCAGAATCAGTCCAATCAATTGCTCTGGGGTGGCTTCTATCAAAACACTGGCTTTATTCAAAACTTTCAGCACAGCTTACCTGTGTTTGTGCGAGGCCATCAGTAGCCTCCAAATGCTGATGTTGGCTTGCGTCTTTTTCAACCGTCTCAATACGGCATCATCTTCCTCCTCTTGCTTTATCACTTTCCCTTTTCCACTTGGTCTTCCCTTCTCTAGCTGAGTTGGCTTAAAATGTCGTGCACTTATAGTTAGGTGTTTCGCACCGTCTTCGGCGTCCCATAACCCTAGCATCACATTATCAGTTTATCTTACTTCGTTTACGTGTAGAGGGCTTTTGAACGCCCACAAATTATTTAGGTCACTAATGGCTGCCCTTTCCCTTCTTTCCTGATCATCTTTGATAGCCCATGTATTGTCAACCTCCTCCCAGATATCCTCTTCGATGAACTTCACTTGCTGCTCCTGTGTAGCCCAAAAATCAATCCATTTGGTCCCATCAGATTTCAACACAACCCTAACCAGCCAATAAGATTGCATGTCGTCAATGTGTACTTTCTTCTCAAAAAGTCAGGGAAGGGTGATTCCATCAAGTACATGATCGAACCCATAAGGTTGAGTCGGGTAATCCAATGGCCAATAATCCTCTTCATTGCACTCCTCTTGTTGGCAGGTTTGGATCATCGATCGATACCATTTCCAGGCATCATCATTCCATTCTTCCATCCCATCACGAATGAGCATATTGTTTGGTTCTCAATTATTGAAACATGAGGGTGGGGTAGGTGTGCTGAGTAGATGTGCTGACTCGGGTCCTCCGATTCTCCTAAAGACATGTAATTTACCCCAGCCTGCCTGGCATGATTAGGTAGTGGGTTAGTAGTAACGTTCGGCTTTGGGGTAGCTGATGGATGTGGGATCACTTTGTTGTCAATGAGATTCTAGATCTCATAATGGAGCCTCGTACAATTGTCAGTTAAATTCCTGTGGCCTTGGTGGAAGGCACAGTATTGGGAGGCATTGTACCTTATAGGAAGTGGATCAGGAACAGGCATGAGGTCCAATGGCTTGATGAGCCCCTTCTCGAAGAGTTGATTCAGGGCAGTGGATAAAGAAATATTGAGGGGGGTGAAGACCTTCCTCGACTTTTGTTGCTATTGGCTATTGTCTGACTGCTGAAGGTTGTTTGCTGGATGGGTGGAAGAAGAAGGATTTAAAAGGTTCACCTCGCCCGAGCGAGTAGCGAGTGGATTTTGGTTGGTTGTGGGGAAGGTCCTTCTTGGTGGTTTCTGGCTCGGCTTGACTCTTTCAATGTCTCCAGACTGGATTGCATCCTCTATTTGAACCCCGACGTCAAATAATTGCTCGAATGTGGAAAGAGGCTGTGTGATCAGATAATGTTTCAGGGGAGGCTGAAGATTCTTCACTACGATCCTGACTTGCTCTTTCTTGGATGGCCGATTCGTCATTTTTGTAGCCTTACCCCTCCAGCGGGTCAAGAAATCAACAAAAGGCTCCCTATTTTCTTGGCGAGTGGTTTCTAACTCCCGAGTTGTTACATCTAACTAGACATTTAATTGTACTGGCTGACGAACGTCGTAGCTATGTCCTCCTAAGTTCTGGTCTTTGCTACATCAAGGGAAAGGAACCATTTTTGGGCTACCCCAGAAAGAGATCGGTGGAAAAGCTGAGCTTTCAGCTGGTCATCAATTTTCATTGGCGACAGGGTACCGACATACATTCGAAGATGAATTCTGGGATCTCTGGTTCCATCAAACTTTTCCATGTCAGGCATTTTAAACTTTTCTAGTAGCTTAGCATCGGGGAATAAACATAACCCTCCCACATCTAGCATATATTCTTCGAATCCTTTTGCCTTTCTAAGGACCTTCTCCATCCAGCCAATTTTCTCGACTAATGCAGACTCTTTGGACTGAGCGGTGTTTTATTCCTCAACTATCACCTGTCGAGGATTCTGCGGTGGTGGTGAAACGACTTGTAGTCCATCAGGGACTTGATTGTCATCCCAAAATTCCTCAGCATTCTCATTCGTGTCATCTAGTTGCCCATTTATGATGGGAATACAGGCCTAGATCGCCCAAATTTGTGCTTGGCATTGCACTTGGATTTGGGTCTGCTGTTCTACAGCCCGCTGTATCTTAGTAATAGCCCACATCAGGGCTGTCAAATTAACTTCATTCTTTGCCATATCTGTTGATCCAAAAACTCCACGAAGTCTGCCCGATTATGATCTTACCCAAACTCGTGTCGACTGTACTCTCCCCGGATCAATGGTAACCCACAAAAAAACCTAATTTTCACTAGCAGAATAACCAGTTTTAGACATTTTTTAAAAGAGTTCAGATAGCAAATCTCTCAGATACCCTAAAATAGCTAAAACTAAAATAATGCCCTTGTCGGACTCATGCCAGTAGCATAACAACTTAATATCTAAAAACCCGGGATAAAAACCAAAGGGAATGAATCAACTAAGTCCTAGAGGAAAGGTGTTATCTAAGCGAACGGCGTTCTAACAAAGAGACTATTCTAATCCTCAAGAGACTGGTTCGAACTATGAGGAAAATCGATAGCATAATGGTAGGAAAACAATACCTTTCCTCACATAGGTCAAAAGAAAGGGGGGAGGGGGTTGAAGAAAGCAAGCCTAGACTAAAGAAAATGGGATATAGAATTAGCAACCCGAGCAGAATTCGAAAGGGGAGAAATAAACTTAAAAAGTCAGAAAAAACACCAGCATGACCTTAGGAAGAAACCTAATACAACAACAAGGAAAAACTAACAATCCGAAAAGAGCCCAGAGAAGAGAGAAACTATCCTAGAGATGTTAAAACAAAACACAGGCAGGATCCTGGGACGACAACGTGAGAAACTGATCATGATGAGGAATGAAACTCGGGTAAGAACCCAAAGGCAAAAAATAGATCTAGTCAAAGGATAACAGAAAATCTAGGCCAAATCCGGGGAAAAGAACTAGCCTAATCCTAACAAACAATCCTAATAATATACAACCAAAACATATAATAAAGAAAAATACATAATCCTATGAGGGTTAGCAGCACCTAATTGGGGGGTTCTAAGTTTGTTATATGCAAAAGGCCGATTTGGGTCAATCGAACAGGGTACCTTCTGAATAGAGCCGGGTATATACCTCCCATGCCTGGAGTGGTGTAGGACATGGTCAAATAGTATGCCCGAACTCTTTTACTGCACTTATGATAGCGTACAGTCAGTAAGGGTTGCCCATCTTCCCAACAATCCCCGAAGCGGATTAATGTTCAGGGCATCAGGTCGACCAGGCATGGGGGGTTTGAAGGACAATGCATATGCATGAAAAAATGCAAATGAGAAATTTTATTAAGAACCAATGATGTTTTCAAGTTTAGCCCTCTTATTTGATTTTGTAAACCAGTCCCCAGCGGGGTCGCCAGAAAATACTGTGGCGTTGGAATTTAGAGGCCAAAAATAAGGTAAGTCAAAGATGTTTTGAAAAATATTTTGAACACCTTGAAAATCAAATTTTGAAAATCTTTTTTATTAAAAATGGAGTCGCCACTTAGTTTTTGAGAAAAACTAAGAAAAAAAATAGCTACTGATATTTAAAAACGTTAACCAGAAAAAAGAGGGTTCGGGGGTTAAGGTACAAATCGAAAAAGGTGTTAGGCACCCCGTTCGCCTAACCGTAAGGTTGGCCTCTACTAATCATCATTGGTTCTTTAATAAAATTTCTCGAATGCATGCAAATAGAGAAAATGAAAACAATGAGGGAACATCCAAAATCAAATATAAAAAATACATAAAATAGGTACATAACTCTCCAAAGAAAATAAGTGTCAAAAGAAAAATCCTAAATCCTATGGCATGCAATTTCTATCTAAATGAGACATGAAACACAACCTAATGCAATATTGTTTAAACAACCTAATACTAACATGCTTTGATTAAAAGAAGAATATGCTAAAGTTGTTAAAATTATTTAAGCATGGATTGCACAAAAATAAACTACACAATATGTACAATATGCATATTATTACATAAAAGTTGTAAGAAGATTGTAAAAAGTTCTATGTTAAAAAATAACAAACATAATAAAATCTAATAACAAACATCTCGTATTAACAAGCAAATATTTGAAATTTTAATTTGAAGAAGAAAGAAATGAAAGAAAACTTTACAAAAGATTGATTAAGCCAAGATAAAAAAAAGGGTTTAGAAAATGATTTCAAACTAAAAAAATGAAAACCTAACTATTTTCATAAATGATGAAAATAAGAAAAATAAGAAGAACATTAACTAGTATAAAATATATTTTTATGATTTTGTGCTTTTTGTGGTTGAGAAAAGAAAAGGAAAGAAAAATACTACAGAAGAAAAAAAAAGTTAACAAAGGAAGGTTTTGAGAAAAGAAAAAGAATAATTTGATTATTAATATTTTATATTTATAAAATAGAATTAAAAGAAAAGGGAAGGAAATAAAAGAAATGAGAAGGATGATGGAGTTTTAACTATTAAAGAAAATTATAAAGTTATTAAAAGAAAATTTAGATTAGTGTTAACAAAATAACATTAAGCTAAAAACAAATGTTAGTATTAAGTAAAACATAAAATTGATATTACAATAAGTAAGAAATAAAATGCTATAAGGAAATTTAAAGCTACAAAGAAAATAAAAAAAAATTAGAAAATAAAATTACACTAATATGGAAAGAGAAGAAAAGAAAATAAGAGTTAGAAACTAAACATTAAAGTAAAAAGAAAATATAATATTGGCACTAAGAAAGAATAATATTAAAGAAATTACATTAAGCTAAGAGCGAAAAAAGCTACATTACAAAGAAAAGTAAATGCTTGAAAAGTAAATTAAAATTACGCTAGGAAAGCAATAAAGATAATGAATTAGAGTGCTAGTAAAGTAAAGCTAAGCTAATTAAAAGAAAAGAAAATAAAGTAAAATGCTAGAATATCGAATTAACATAAAAGAAAGAAAATAAAAAGAAATAAAATATTAGAATTAAATGGATGTAATATTGATAATTACAACCATTTTTATGTAAGTACTTTAATTATAATAATCAACAGCATTAACAAGTTGTAATTGTTAGAAATGTTAACACTATTTAATGATTTGATTAGGCTTTAATTCAAATAAGCAAATAAATAAATAAGTAAGCTAAATTAAATAAAATAGTAGAACATAAATAGAGAAATTGATGAGTAAAGCAGGGATGTAATAAAAAGAAATATGTGATTTGAAATTGAATTCTAACCCGACCACTCCAAAGGGAGAAAGTGGAGTTTAGAAAGATCGGGGATCTAAACGGGATACCTAAATTGCTGAAAAATCCTCAAGCTGTGGAATGTGTCTCAGCGTGCCAATTCTCAAGCGGTGATCCAAGCAATGTAGACTTCGATGTAGGTATTGGATGTTCGGGACTCGGTATTTCAGCAGGACTTCGGTGTCAGGGCTCGAAATTGCTCAATGTGTCGGCAGAGTCTCTCTCACTCAAAATTCGTACTGAAAACGTACGCTGGGGTACGATATTTATAGAATTCTTCAACTAATGAGGTGTTGCTACGTTTTGAGACACGTCAGGCCATTTGAAGTTGGCAGTCGCCATAATCAAAGATGACGGTTGCCATGTTTTTATAAGCTTCCTCAAAGTTCTATGGCGGTCGCCACAATGGGAGTGGGCGGTCGCCATAATAGAAGGTGGCTATCGTCACTTTTGGCTACGGTTTCTACAAAGTTCTATGACGGTCGCCACAATGCAAGTTGGTGGTCGCCTTACTTGGGCAGCAAGTTTCGATAGTTCGATAAAATTTCATTGGTTCGAAAATTCTAGATTCAAATATTGAGCTTGGATGACTTCCCGATGATTGTATCAAGGCACTATTCCACCTGTTTTCATCATCGAATTCGCCTAAGATTAGGCGGGGTCAAATTGGGGTGTCTACATAGATAGATTATTGGAAGATTAAATCTAAGTTTAATTAGGAAGTTCGACATTTTTTTTTTGTCAAAGGATTAGTTAACTTACAATTATCTAAACTTGATAGATAAGAAGAATGGTGGTTATATCATAATTGGGTTTATGGTGAAGCTTGGACCCCATTGAAGCTGAATTAATTAGAAGGCAAAAACCTATTAAATGTTGTATATGACATGTGGGGTGAGAATCGATTAACTTGAATTAATTTATGGGTCAACTTGGGCATTTGGAATGTTTTGAGTGAATCTAAGTTGGTTTGACTAACCATTAAGTTATACACATAGTAGATACAAAATTTATGGTAATTGAGTTTAAAATTAGTGGGCTTGAAGTATATATTAGACTAGTAATTAGGTGAACCATAGCACGAAGTCAATTTAAAGAATTAATTGGTTAATGTGGAGAGTTGTAACCTAAGTCGTGTTTTGTGACGATTCGGGAATCAAAAATTGGATTTAATGATAGATATAATGTATGAAAGTGGTGACTTTATTTGATTCATTAAAGTGTTGTGAGAGTATTTAAATGGCAATCAAAGTTTGGAAATTTATTATTGGGTTGAAAATTTTGATTTGATTTACAAGAAAGTAAACCTTCTTTATTACAAAATTAAATGTTGGAATAATATAATTCATGAAATAAAGATTGAATGTGTGGTGTATCTTGAAGATGTGAGAACTTTGTATAGAAACCACAGTGGGCGTTATAATAAAATTTGAATCCAAGATGTGTATAATACAAGGGTCATTGATTAATCATGTATGTTACACTTTGGATTCCTATGGGCAATCAAAGTTGTGACTTGATAAGTATTGACTTAAATTTGATAATGTGATTTATGAGTTATGATTTAAATCTAATAAGAAGACTTGAAAGATAATGGAACGATCTACAGCATAAAGGGTTGTGATTGTTAAATTGATAACAAAAAGGGAAACAATGCAAAGATTTAATTTGAAACTTATAATGTATAATGAGGGGCTGCGGTCCTACGGTGAAAGCTTGCAAAGGTTTATGCATAATAAGGGGATGCGGTCCTGCGATGAAAGCCCGCAAAGGTTCATGCATAATGAGGGGCTGCGGTCCTACGGTAAAAGCCCACGAAGGTTTACATTCAAAAATTAAATGTGAAAATTGAGCACTTGATTTTAATGAACCGTATGGATTGATGTGAATTAAGTTAGTCTGGCGGGTCCGCAGTGAAAGACCGAAAACTTGCGCAAGATGGGGACCACATGCCCACGGGTTAGCCCCCGAAATGTGGTGTTGTGTCGTGGTGAGTTATATAGCTATCTATTACCCATTGGCTTTGTGTAGCCTATTGGGGGAATAGGGAGAGGTTTCTATAAGCTGTGCTCGACGCCGGTTCATTACTGTGATACGCTTTTTTATGACAAATCGGGTAATAAAAATGTGATTTGGTTTTTGTGAAAGAAATCGGGTATCGAGAATAAATGTTAATAAATGACATTGAATTAAATAAACTAGATGATGGAATATATAATATCATGCAATGAGAAATAACAAAGGTTTTACGACTCTGATTGTCGTAGCGTTGGTTTGACATTGGGTTAAAGAGTTAATGAGAAACTAAAATTGAGGATTAAAGAAAAGTTATATGATTTGAGATAAAGAAAACAAGGTGATTAATTACATCATCTAAATTTTAAAAATGAGTGAGCGTGAGAGTTCTAACTGTAAACGAACTGAAAGAACATACAATGATAATAAATGAGGATGAACTTTGAATGGAAATGAATAAATGTATAGCTAAATGAATGTGAGTAATGAGTTAAACGAATTGATTACTGAAGTAAATGATGCCTAATGCTAAAGAAGTTGAATCAGAAGAAATGATTAATAAGTTTAAGGTAAAAGAATAAGGATGAACAAATGGCTCTTCCGAACTAAAGATATGTGTGAGTTATGATTTTTTTTAAAAAGTTGTTGCATAAAAGCATGCTCATCCACACCTCTCATATATGCATTATATCTTTGTTAGTCTTTATCTTACGAGCTTCGGCTCAGATTGTATGTATCCAACCTTTTACAGGTGTTGATAAAGAAGAGTAAGCAAAGATTGGGATCTTCAAGAACACATTGGAAAAAAGGAGCAAGTTTTATTATTTTGATTTAGAAATGTAATCACATGTATTTTCTTCAAAGTATTGTATAGTGAAACTTCATGGGAACAATGAGACTGCCTAGGATAAATGTAATCAGTTTGTAAATCTGGTGAGGTTTATGTATACTTTAAGTCGCATGGAAACGAATACAGTAGTAAGGAAGTGAAGGATGCCAATTATTATTTAGCTTAAGTTTGCATGGTTTAATTTTCTTTGGGTATTGGTATAATTGTGATGCGGTTGGAAATGAATGGTTATAATAGTTTTGATCATGTTTGAGAGTTGGAATCCAGGCGGTGCCTGAGTATATATTGTGAATTGAGTTTGACAAGTTTATAGGAAAATTTGGGATAGTTCAAAAAATAGAGGAAACTCTGCCGAAATTTTTGAAAAATGTATTTAGAATATTTTGAGGTAGAGTTCGAGAAGCGATAAATTTTTGTTTTTTTTGGATGTAGTGTGTTTTCTTTAAAGGAGGTTCAAACCATAAATAGGGTTTTATAGAAGAAGTCTCCTTGGTTATTCAATAACATTGAGTTATCAAGTGGAGTTCACGTGACTCGGGGGTCGGGGCATGACAGAATTGTATCAGAGCTCTAGGGTCGAATACCTATGAACTGTGGGCGATGATGATCTTGTGTATGATTTATTATATGACTATAGGCACCACTACAAGCATGAATTGTGTGCTTGCATGTGTTTGCAAATGATTTGTCTTGCGTGTGTTATGTGCTTGTGTGCATAGAGGTTGAATCTTGGGAGTGATATGAGTTGCATTTGGGCATCTAGTTAACTATTTTAGGGTTCGAAATAGAAAAGCATGTGGCTGACGTTCTTTCTATGAGTAACCTAGACTAGTTACCCGGATTAGCGTGCCATTTCTAGAGGTTCACCTCGGTATGTGAATGTTTGTTGGATTGTGAATTATGTGTTAGGTGATTATCGAATGTTAGGAATTCAGAGAAAGTTTATAAAAATCCTTGGAGGGGAAAGAGTTAGATTGACTTTAATATTGCTAGGATTATAGGTCCTACTATAGGAAGGTGGAAGTTAAGTCGTAGCTATGATGTGGTATGAGCCGGGGTTGTTGGTTAGATATTTGAACTTAGGAGCCAAGAGTTGACCATTTTAGTGTGTAATTTAACAATGAAATTATGGTGTTAGTAGAGCATGGAAGATAGTTATGTCTTTAGACCACCATTTTGAGAAAAGTCATACTTTTAGTAACCCCATAACTAGGTAAAGCGGAATGTTGGGATCATTTGAAATATGGATGTATGTTTGTTGATGAACTATGATTCTAAAGCTATGTATCTAGGGATGGAACAGACGGAGGTGTAATAACTATGCGTCTTAAGTATTTTGAAAGATTAGACAATTTCTATAAGATTGAGAAATTTGGATTGGTGATAAGGTGTCTTTTTCATGGATTGGACCCATATTAAGGGATGACTTATTTTAACTGTGCTAGAGAAGAATTGTTCATGTATCTAGGAAGTTGGTGGAACCGAGAACTTTATTTAATGAACACTCTTCAGGATATTGTTATCTATTAAGATGGAACTATTAAGGAGGAATGTGAGTGAACTTTGAAAAGAAAAGGCTAGGTTGGATACTATTTTAAGGGGTTGCATAGATTGTCTTAGGGGTGAGGTTAAAGTTGACGTCATGAGGTGGATCGTGGGAATACGACCCGGAGATAGACAATTATTAGAAAGTTAAATTTGAAGGTCGAGAGTTGACTGCCAAAGAAGTGATTATTTTTCTGGGATGTTGTTATCGGTTGTGATGGCACTATTAAGAATGTAAGTAGCAATTCAATTATTCAATTTGAGTATGGGGTTAAACTAGAAACTAAGAGTTCCTTCGCTACTAGTAAATCAGTTGACGTGTGGATTGCAACTGCCATCTCGACTATAATATATAAAGTAGTTCTTGACATTTCTCTAAGTAATGGTTTGTTGTAAGAGATGACGACGGAGGAATTACTTTAAATTTAGAAAGGGATTTTTTGTCAAATAGTACTGTATTTGAATGATTATGATTGTGGGAGAAAGTATTGTCGAGAAAATGCTAAGGACATTGCTGTTGAATTCTTATTGAGTTTAATGGACAGCAAATGCGCATGAAAGTTTTAAATTTGATGTTCACCTTTTCTGGTCGTGTTCGCCTCAAAAGAGCATTGTTTATAGACATGAATATAAGTATGTAAGAGATTTGTGAAAAATGTAAAGGAATTAATGATTCAATTTGAAAGAAGAAAAACATTGATTATTAGTTCAAAGAAATAAAGTTATTTGTCGGCAAAGAGTGTCCTTTTAAGCTGCCTTATGGTCGGGCGGGACGCACCATGTGAGGCATAATGAAACAGAGGATCTTGACGAAGTATGAATAAGGTTTAAATCTGGGAATCAAATGGGACGAATAACCAAATTCTGGTAAGAAGAATTGATAAGGTGAAGTGTACTAAAATATACTGAAGTTCTTGGAATGAAAATTTCTGATGGTCAATACCGAGACTTCGACTCTGAGAACTACAGTTGAATTTCGGGGATGAAATTTCCTAAGGAGGGGAGGTTGTAGTTACCCGATACATTTTATTTTATAATTGTTTTACAATGATTAAAATTAATGGTATTAACCTTGAGAGATCAACAATTCATAATATAGGTTGTGGAGACCCGGTCTGTTTTATTTTAATTAATTTTTGTAACATAATTAAATCCACAAAGACGATTCACATTACACGTGCGGTGGGGTTGACATGTGTTGAGAGTCCGGAATATAAATTTGTGAATGTATTTCACGACGACGAAAATTATAATTTCTTCATAATTTAAATTAATTCGAGAGCTTGGAGGAATTTAAATGAAGTGGGCTTTTAATATTGTACAAAAAGCACATAAAGGTTCAAGATTAATTGTACAAAAAAAAAGAAGAAGAGAGAGATCGAGAGATGGAGAGGGAGAGATAGAAAACGGAGAGAGGGGGAGAGACGAAACAGAGAGGGAACCGAGAGAACCCAGGCGCGCGCGACACGCAACCATCTGCCACCACCGTGTCCCGCCGCTCCGACCATCGTCAGCGTCGTCAACCACCAACCAGTTGCCGACTTCCCTCGTTGTTTTCGTTTTTCCTTAGCTCCTCCTCCGACGCCCCCTATCCTTATCTCTTCATCTCCATACCTCCATTGTTGGAGTTCAAGCTTCCTCAGGCCTTTTCGGCAATTGAACCTCTGGATTGGAGATTTTGCAACCCGACCACCGAGAATCAAGATTTTCTAGAAGTCGCGGTAAAATTTTCTCCCTTGTTCTGTGTCGTCCATCCGATCCTATCTTTATACTGATTTTCTTTTATTGGTTTTGAATTGGGAGGCCACCGGAGAAGAACCAAAGTGTAATCAACCGGAGGGGTGTATTTGAAGCTTCATGGAGCACGAACTAGACCTGGCTGAATCTTAGGCTTTTGAAATTGGGTAAAATTTCAAGGCTGGCGGCTCAATCAGGTAGGATTTAGACTAATTTGGGTGTTTTACATTGATTTGCATTGATTTTATAGAAATTCAATGAAAT